>APFE030279737.1:0-17030 GCA_000404065.3 Pinus taeda | reverse complement strand
AAAGATAATTTTTTATTAATAAATTTGAAATCATATAATATTTAAAATAATAAACAATTCTCATTATTAATTAACTTAACTACGTTAAAAACTAAATATACATATTTTTATTTTATTATTTAAATAAAATAAATATTTAATGAAATTTATTTAATAAAAAAAACCATTACAACACAAAAATTATACTATTTTAACATACTTAAAACAAGTTATGTACTTAAATTTATGAAGGTGAAAGTCACTTACATGGCAATGGCGTTGGCCCTAGACGTCAACAACTTGAGGATCATAATCAAAGATGAAGATCATGAAGAGATTTTGGAGGGATTTTGAAGATCATGATACGTTTAAAAAACGTTTTTGTGTAATGGTGGGTGGAAATTTATTATTAGATATATATTTTTTAAGTTTTACTTTATTTTTCATGCATTTTTATTTTAACTTAATTTTAAAATAGTATTATTTTTTGAAAAGTGATATAAATTTTAATTTATTTAATGTTAAAATATTTAATGGTTAAATGAAATTATTTGAATATTATTAAATATATATTGATTTAATAAATTTATTATATAAATTTGATTATAATTTAATTGGAAGGGGATATATTTTGAAAATAAAAACAATATATTTGATTGTGTGTTTGTAATTTTATTCAAAACCTTTAAAAAGGATTTAGGATCGTTTGTTTGTTTTTTCAACTAATTAATTTCATAAAATTTTCCATGCTTCTTGACATTAAGGGTTATTTAATTGACTTTTTTTGCATATGGCACCATGCCACCTTTTTTGACTTTTAACAATACATAACTTGTTTCAACATATTAAAACGGAATAATTCCCATTCCAGGATTTAAGTTGCAATCTTTTCAAAGTTAATTTTTTTTAAAATATCTATAATAATAATATAATAATATTAATATTGTAATTCAATTTTCTTCACCTAATAAATATAAATTAATGATAAGAAAGTGTGTTTCTTATTCTCATAGTCTCTTAGCATTTTGATTTACAATCAAGGGTTATATTTAGGATTTTATTTAATCTCAAAGAAAGTTCAACTTTCCCATTGTATTAATGATAAATTAGTTGAAAAATAAGGAACTCTAATTTCATGCTTCTCATCATAAATAGACTTCTAATTATGAAAACAGAGATATGAAATCAGTTTTGGTAGAACATTCTCAACATACCAATCACCACATTTGCTTAGAGAATGTCATAGTAATTGCCAAGGCTAGAAACCATACCAAAAGAAAAACAAAGGAAAAGATAGAAATTGAACTAACCGTAGAAAATTTAAGTGAAAATAAAAGTAGTAAACTAAGGAAATCATAGAAACCTTTACTCTGAATTCTTTAAATTTCTCATAAGTGTTTCATAATTAGAAGTTTAACAAACATAAAATTAGAACTCTTTTATTTTTAATTATTTTATCATTAATACAATGAGAAAATTCATCTTTCTTTATCTTAAATAAATTTTGGAAAAATAATCCTGGATTATAAGTGAAAATATTAAAAAATTATTAAATAACAAACACATTCTCAATTATAATTTACTTAAAAAATACAATTTTTATTATAATTGTATTAATAAAATAAATATTTTAATAAAAACAATACACACAAATTTAGTCCCATTTAAATATACTTAAAATATACATTCTTAACATACCTTAAAACAGTTATGTACTTTAATTTAGAGGTGAAAGTCACCTTACATGGCTTGGCCCTAAACGTCAACAACAACTGAGGATCTTCATCCTTTGGGATCATAATCAAAGAGAAAGATTCATAAGAAGATTTTGAGAGATTCATTATAGGGTTAAAAAACTTTTTTTTTGATTGGTGGTGGAAATTTATTTTTAAGTTTTACTTTTTTCATGTATTTAAATTTATTAATTTAAAAATATGTAATTAAAATTTTATTTTGAAAGTGATATTAGATTTTAATTTTATTTAATGTTAAAAAATTTAATATTAAATTAAAATTTATTTAATATATTAAATATATAAATTGATTAATAAATTTTAGGTAAAATTTGAATATTAATTTTATAGTGATATATTTTTTGGAAAAGAAAACATAAACATTGATTGTTGTTTGGTAACTTATTGAAAATCTCTTTAAAAAGGATTATAGATTGGGTTGTTTGTTTTTTTAACTAATTTAATTTCATTAATAATTTTCATGTTTCTTGATATTCAGGGTTATTTAATTGACTTTTATTTGCATATGGCACATGCACTTGACTTTTACAAATACATAACTTGTTTCAACTATGTTAAAATGAGAATAATTCTCATTCCAGGATTTTTAAGTTGCAATTTTTTTTCAAAGTATTTTTTATTAAAATATGTATAATAATAATTAATATTAATTAACCTGTAAATCAATTTTCTTCACCTAATAAATATAAATTAATTGATAAGAAAGTGTGTTTCTTATTCTTATAATCTCTCAACATTTTGATTTACAATAAGGGGTTATATTTAGGATTCTTATTTTAAGATCAAAAAAGTAACTTTATTGTATTAATGATAAATTAGTTAAAAAATAAGGAACTCTAATTTCATGCTTCTCATCATAAGTAGACTTATAATTATGAAAACACTAATGAGAAATTGGAATTTCTATGAATAAATTGAAGGTGTTGCAATGGGATCTCATCTATCAGCTTTTGTACCCAATATACATATAGACCATCATGTATTTTCCACTCAAACCTAAAAGTGGAAACATTAGGTTGACGACACTGATATAGTGTGGCCTCATGGGAAAAAGAGCCTGGAGCATCTAAAAAGTCATAATATGAGCATAAAATTCAAAATGGAAATGGAAAATATGAAGAGCATGCTATTTCCAAATGTTTTGGTTTCCAGGAAAGATAATGGTTCTCTAGCTCAATGAGGCTACAGAAGGAGCACAGACAGAGAGATGGAAATTTACATGCTAGTTCACATTACACATTGGCGAATAAGGATAT
Source organism: Pinus taeda (assembly GCA_000404065.3). Taxonomy (NCBI): domain Eukaryota; kingdom Viridiplantae; phylum Streptophyta; class Pinopsida; order Pinales; family Pinaceae; genus Pinus; species Pinus taeda. The sequence goes on along the minus strand of APFE030279737.1, from coordinate 14,041 downwards.
GAATATTTCTGATGAAGAGCATTTGACAAAAGAGTTAGACCAACTGAAAAAAGTTTTCAAATGGAACAGGTATGATGATAAACAATTCAGCAAGGTAATCATAACGGTAGGAAGGAACCTTTTAAACCAACAAGTTGATAATGAGGAAAACAACAAAAACATTGTGCTACCATACATTAAGGGAAGAATTGATAAGTTGGATAAAATTATTAAGAAGAACATCTTGGTCACTTTCACTCCTCACAACTCCATTAAGAGAATGTTTGACCATGTGAAGGACCTTATGAGGGACCTTATCACATATGGTTTATGCAATAAGTTTATTACATACCTTGTTCTTGCAATAAAGATCATTGGATGTGAGACTTAAGGAGCACAATGCATACCTAAGTCATAACATAGATATGAAATTAGTTTTGGTACAACATTCACAACACACTAATCGCCACATTTGGTTATAGAATGCCATAAACATTGCCAAGATTAGAAACTATACCTAAAAAGAAGCAAGGGAAAGGTAGAAATTGAGCTAAGTCCAAAAAAAATTAAGTAGAAATGAAGGTAGTAAGCTAAGGGAAACTGTTACTGCAAATTCTTAAGTTGTTCATTAGTTTTTTTTATAATTAAAAGTCTAACTAGCATAAAATTAGAAATCTTTTATTTTTTTAATTACTTATCATTAATACAATGAGAAAAAATAACTTTCTTTGAACTTAAGTAAACTCTTAAAGATGATCTTCAGTTGTGAATAAAAATATTAAATAACTATTAAAATAACAAATACAATTCCACATCTATTAATTATATACTTATTTATCGGAAAAAAAATAATATACAATTTATTATTATAATATATATTTTAATAAAAAAATTTGTAAAAAAATCAACTTAAGAAATTTTACATAAAAATTATTCACATTTTAACCTACTTAAAACAAGTTAGGTACTTATTAAAGAGCAAGTGCATGTACTGTATGGAAGTGAAAGTCACTTACATGGCCCTAGCCCAGGCCTTGAATGCCAAATAGCATTATAATCATGAATGAAATTAGTGAAAAAGAAAAACAAGCAAAACCAATCTATAGTGTCTTTTGAAGAGATTTTGGACTAGTAGTGAGCAATGTGATATAGTTAAAAAAGGTTTTTGGGTAATGGTGGGTGCGAGTCTATTATTATATATATTTTTTGAAGTTTCATTTATTTTGAAATGTATTTTTCTTTTAATTTAATTTTAAATATTTATTTAAATATTATTTTGAGAGTTATTTTAATGTTTATTTTAACTTAATGGATTGATTTAATAAATTTATTATGTAAATTTGATTATTTATTTTTAAATTGAAAGTGGATATATTTTTTTGGAAAAAAAAAAGAAAAAAAAATTGAGTGATGTGTCTCACTTATCCAGAATATCTTCAAAAGAGACTATAGATTGGTTTCTTTTTCATTTTACTTAATTTAATTTTATTATTTATTGTCATGCTTCTTGACATTTAGGCCTATTTAAGTAGCTTTCAGTTTCATATAGCACATGCATTTGACTTTTAATAAGTACATAACTTGTTTTAAATATGTTAAAACAAGGTGTAAGGATTCTTAAGTTGTAAAATTTTTTAAACTAAATTTATTATATAAAATATTATATTATAATAATAATAATAATATAAACTGTAAATCAGTTTTTTTACATAGTAAGTATAAATTAATAATGGGAAAGTGTAACATCCCTCCATTAAAAGTGTAACTCTTAATTTTCCATATCTTTTGAAATTGACTAATGATTTGATTTGTTACAACTCGGCTTGGTCTCTGACCCCTACTAAACTTCCATATGACATACCAAAATTTGAAGGGAAGTCTAGTGAGTATCCAACAGACCATGTAACCAGGTTCCACTTATGGTGCTCATCAAACTCCTTAATTGATGATTCAGCTAGGTTGAGACTCTTTCAAAGCACCTTAACTGGAAATGCGATGAAATGGTATATTGAGTTAAAAGGGGGGTAATTTTTCTACATTTGGTGAGTTAGCTACAATGTTTCTCAACTATTTTCAATTGTATGTCCAGTATGATGTCAGACCTGAACTTCTGGCCAATTTTGAGCAGGACAAGGCTACCCATATTTCTAACCACATTCAAGAGTGGCACAGGAGGAAGAGTTTGATCAAGGATTATATCCCTAACGATTTTCTTCTAGAATTGTTTTTGAAATCGTTACAACTGACGCTATCTAAGGATGTGCCACTTTCATGAGTGTTCATTGAAGAACATGTTATCTTTATAGCCTAGCAATTAGAGCTTATTTATTCCCAATCTTGAGTCCTCTTTAAGATTTTTCTTGATTCTCCTAGATTGAAAATTGATCTCTCCAAACCAAATCTAGGTCCCCATGCTGACGGAGTTGTAGGATTGATCGATAGTAATATGGCCAGTTTGTTAAATCAATTACATCAGTTTTCATTACAAATTACTTTTGTTACACAAACTACATGGTTAGTGTCTCCTCCTCCTCAACCTTTAGCAATTAATGTTGTTCAGTCTTCAAATCCGAAAGGAAATCAACAATCTGATGAGAAGAAGAAAGGGTGTGGGAAGAATAAAGATAAGGGAGGGAAAGGGAATGAGAATAGACCTAGTGAAGGCACTGGTGAGGACAAGAAGGAGTCTAAAAACAAGGTTAAATTCCCATGCAAGTTATGTAGTGGAGATTATATTACTCATCTTTGCCCCAGGATTCAAGATGCTCAGCGCTTGTTATCCAAGAAACATTATTCTAGTTCCCAGGTTGTGCTTACTAACCCTTTTCCCCAAAGGCAAAAATTACTTGATGGTGTGAATGCTAATACTGGAACCCCTACATGGGGAAACCAGGAAGGGGAATGTGCATCGAATGTGTATATTGTTAAGTCTAATGTTGATATTTCAACTATAGCTCATGATTATGGAGAGTCATAACCTTCTAAGGTTAAAACTACTTCTAATACTCAATAACCTTTTCATATAGAAAGGCTTGCAGTTGAACCTATAACCTAGATGCCGAAAGGCTCCTCAAAACAATTGACTTATAATCCAAATTCTAGGGCTACTCAGAACTATTAAATTGTTGAATATTTAGCTCAAATCCCCTGTGTTATGTCAGCGTTAGAGGTACTCTGGTCGTGTCGTCCACAAAGGAGTATTTTGCTCACTGCGATCAAAGAAGAAGACTCGAAAAAATCTTTAGTAATTACATTTGATATGTCAAATGTTAAAACACGACTCCCTCATCATATGGATTTTTATATTAAATCTATGTATCGTAATAATACCATCTTTCGAACCATAGTTGATGAAAGGACTTCCACATATGTCATGTCTATGTCATGTTGGAAAGCTATCAAATCCCCTAAAGTCATTCCCTCTCCTATTCTCTTAACCACATTGGATGCTCATTCTCATATGCCCCATGGGATTTTTCCTGCCTTCCCTATTTGTGTAGGGGGCAAGGTTGTTAATGTGGAAGTAGAGATAGTTGATGCTAATCTTGATTATAATCTTTTATTGGGTCAGAACTGGGTTTATGTAATGGATGCCATAGTCTCATCTTTATTTCACATGTTATGTTTTCCTCGTGAAGGGAGAATTGTTACAATTGATCAATTATCCTATTCTCCCAATGACCTGATGCATATGATGATTCCATTGTCCCCTTGGTAAAGAATACCAAGCATCCTATTGAGAATTTAGAAGTTAGAATGTATTCCTCTTTGATGGGTACTTTCGATCTTCCACCTCTTGTTGCTCATGTTAATTCCATTTCATACAACAAGATGGTCCCTCAATAATGTTCTTTTAGAACTCATTATTTCTTGGATCTTTGTCCCTTGCCCCCTCTTATAGCCACATTAGAAGACAAGAAATTGGGTGGAATTTCTTATATTGTATCTACCACAAAAATTTCATATCAATCTATTGTTAATTCTATATATTGTGATCCAATCCTTGTTTCAACAAAGGAAGTGGATGATGATGTGGCATTGGTCTGGACAATTGCTTCCACTTTGGCTATGGATTTCTTTGACATAGTTTTACCATTTGAGGAGGAAATTCTAGAAGAAATCATTGGTGTAGAGAGACCATGGGATGGTTTTCATCATCGGTTTGTTGATGCCTCGAAAATCGTTGCATCAACATCAGGGAAAACCACCCGGTTCAGACCTTAAAGAAGCTCCTTTTCCATTTGGTGTGGTGGCTCCAACTAGATATAATGGGACCTATTTCCCAATGATATATAAGCGAGATGGATAAGTGATTGATTTGTATTATCTAATGGAAATGATGAATGATCTATTCTAAAATGCAACAATATAAAAGTAACTAATCTATCCCGGGAAGTATTTATTCTAGTGCAATTTTTTATGGTTCTTATTGACAAGTAGGCATGTAGATGACTCTACTCATAAAAAAAAATATTCATTCATATGATAATTACTTTGTTCAAGTAGTTGAACAAAGTAATAATTAAAACTTTATCACACTATTCTTTATATATTACTGACACACATATATATGAAAGATAACAACTCTTAAACATTCAATAGTGATAAGTCAAAGAATTGCAGTAAGAACATATGCATATTTCAATAATAGCAAAATAAATAAATGTTGATTCACATAAAAGAATTCTTCATAAGAACTCAAAATTCAGGTCCAATTTTTATAAAAATAAATATATCGGAAGCACAGTAGTGAAACTTCCGATCCAATTCTTAATACAAAAATTTGAGGACCCTTTCTACAAACATGAAAGGGTCTATAAATACTACTTAAACTAACAAACTATGAAATAAATATGCTATGCACTGATATAACCAAATCACAAAAATGTGAAAATCTTCTTGAAATAGGCATGTTGTGGTTGGTCAAAAATGGTTCACTATATTGGCTGATCATCTTGTGATTGGAGCTGACCAATGGCGAGCATCAACTGAAGTTCTGGTGGATGACTCATGTGTGAGTGTAACTGAGTAGTGTATGTGGCATCATTAAGTTCAGGAATCATATGGCCAATTTCATCGGTGAGGCATTTCATTGTTTTCCGCTGACTATATGGTTTGACAAGGAAAAACCAAAAGGTTTCCCATGTTAAACTTTGAATACCTGCGATCAATCTTTCCTTCTACTCCAGCTCATGTTTCCACATTTGTTCTAATGCTTTTACTGGTGGAAGTTTCCCTGGAGAACACTCTATTAGTAAATTTGATGAATAAACTCTATCATCAATTAACTAAACCACGTTGTTTATTGCTGATCTGCATCTTAATGTTTCTCTTTTAGCCTTCATTAGCTGAGATTGCCATTCCGTGAATAGAATTTCTTTATGCGATTCCTGGATTTGTGGTAAATTAGCAGATTTTTCCTCTTTAGTTTCTTTCCAAGAGAGAAAATTTGTTAATCTTTCATCTACTTTTTCCAAGTATAGTCTCACATCTACTGATTTGTCAACCATGGATGATGAAATTTCACACAAAGGAAGAACCAGTGAGATATTATGACATAATAGGCTCAATTGACTAGACAATTCCCTGGTAATTTGTAGAGCCTCCGATCTGAATTCTCCCACTTGGGGATATTCCTTGAATCTTTCTATCTGAACTATTAGTTGAGCGATTTTTTCTTCCTTCGATTTACTTAGCTGTTCATTTAATGATTGCAACTTACTCAATGCTTGGGATAATTCTTGTTGCTTATGAATTGCTTGCTCATCAATCCTTTTCTTTTCTTTGAACAATTGCTCATTCAATTGGTCATTTAACTGCTTCTGGACTGCTAATTGTTGTTCCAGCTGTTCTATCTTCTGTTGTTTCTCTTATGCTTGTGTTTCTAGCAAATTGATTGCTTGGTATTTTTCTTTTAGCAAATTACTAACCTCTGATGCTTTATCCATTATGGTCGTTGTGTATGATCCAACATACTGAGAAAGTTTAGTGAGATCATCAGAAGGATTAACTTCCTCTCTCCATACCATATTCATCATCTCTGTTTGTGAAGTCAAAAGAGAAGAGTGATTAATTTTCCTCCTTTTCCTTTGTCTTTTGATTACAGCCCTATGCATAGGGTTGTAGAAGACATCTATTGGTGGTATCTCTTCTATGTGTAAAATAATTTCATCTGAGGGATTTTCAGGGATTATTTCTACATATTTATGAATCATAGGTGGGTCGCTAGTTCCTTCAATCAGAACTATGTTGATTACTGACTTTTGAGTAGTAGTCACCTCAGGTGTGCTAAATCCTTGAATGCTCTCAGTATTACTAATGATGGAATCAAATTGTTGCCATTCCTTGATGTTATAGACATTTTTGGGCACTGCAACACCAACCATAAATGTCCATAAACTAAGGGATCCTAAGTCCCTAAAAGTGTTGCTTCACTACCTAAAGGAACAAGGTCAGTTGATTACATCATCTCCCAGAAGTTCTCCACAGAAAATTGCTTAGAAATGGACAAAACTAGACCATACAGAATGCCTAGTGTAGAGGGTGTGATGCATACTACCTTCTCAGTGTAAAAGGTGTCATGCATATTGGATGGCCCCACTGTAGGGTGCGATGGGCGAGAATGGACAAATGGTAGAAACAGTTTGCGAGGTGGAGGATCATAGAATCTTCCAGAAGCTTCTCCTCCGACACTTGCCTCTCTATTTTCGCCCAAGGATGAGTAAGAGATCATCAATCTCCAAGTGGAATCAAGAACTATCAGAGAGAGGACACTAATCAAAACCCTAGAAGCTGACTCACCCCCCTACAATCATCTATATATGGATCCCTCATCACAGAGATCCGGAGGCTGGAATCTTGTATCTTGTAGAGAAGTGTTGTTGGTTTCTTGGTGTAACTTCATAGTGTTGGGTGATCTAAGATTTACTTGAGGTGAAGAAGGGCTTTCTTGCTGGAGGATGATGCTGGATCAGAAAAATTGGTTGTAATCCTCTTGCTATTCTTGATATTAATAAAGTTATTCAAGTTTTCCTCTACATTCTTGTATATTTGATTGTATATGCATTTGTGTAGTCAATACATATCTGGTCCTGTGTTGTTTATGATTATAGATCTTTGTTCTTCGATAGTATTATGCTGCTTTGATTCCACAGGTGATCTTTGAAGCTGGGTAGACGAAGAAGAAGTGGCAAACATCTATCAGGAAGGAGAGAAACCAGGCAAGGAACCAAGCGCAAGACTAAGGTTGTTGTCCTTTGTTCCCCTCTTATCTATTTTCATAAAGGAAAGCGAAAGTAGTCTTTACTTGTTTGTTTCTAAGATAGCTACCAGTCTTAGTGGGAATAGTAGCTCCGAGTGGACACTAGTCCTGGTAACAAAATGGCGACTCCGCTGGGGAGCGAATAGATTTTTGTTGGTCTATTTTTGTTTGTTTTATAAACTTACAGACGGAGCCTGAAGTCAAGCCAACTAGCCTTCGAATTGCATTTGCTATGCAAGTGCAAAGTAGATCAATGCTGCTTCAGTCTATATTCGGGTTTTGTTTATAAATTGAACAATCAATTTGCAAACACTCTAATTTCCCTAAGTGGTGGCTCTAGTAACATCCTTAGACCAACCCCTGTGATTTATATTTACTGAACATCACATACTCGGCCTAAATCCATGAACTGAACTTCAAATTATGAGCAAAGACTAGATAAAAGTCTCGCACTGGTACCATCACACCCTCCCTTCAAGGAAGTCTGTATGCATCGCACTTTCCATGTGCAGTAGGTGAGATGCATACTAGATTCCCTGTGTGATAGGTGCGATGGTAAGGGAAGGTTAATTTTACCTTCAAACTTTGTTTTTTCTTCACTCTTTTCAGTCCTATTCAGGAGTTTTGCTATTTGTGGTCAGTATATCTCTGTGGAAACCCCCTTCTCTTCCATCATTCCGCCTCTATTGTGCAAAGGATTGTAAGTGTTTTTATGTATTGTGCGCCATTTTCAGTTCTCTTTTATAAAGAAGTAGCGTAATCAGACTGTCATTTCTTGATCTGAAAGTGTCGCAAGTGTCATTTTCAGTCATAGAAGAGAATCCCATTGTTATTGATAGTCGATTGTACTGTTACTCTTGTATGTGATTTGAATTAGTAGTTTTTCAAGTGTCGAAAATAGTTTTCATTTCGAAATCGCAAAGTGTCATCCTTATCATTCACTTCATTTTGAAAAGAAATTTGTTAGTATTATCTCTTTGGAAAATAATTCAGATTTGCACTTAGCATTCCTTTGTCATTCATACATCAAGAAGGTTGAAAACAAATACATGCATGTGCATTTGCATTTAGACGGCTTGGTTTGATTTAGGACAGTGCATTTAGTGTGTGCTCTGTGCTCTTTGTTGAAAGACCCTTAGTTCTCTTTCCTTAGTAGCTAGGATTTTTCATTGCCAAAAGAAGATTAAACAATTGTTTATCATCTTAGACTGCATTTTAGGAATTGTATACACATCACGCGGTGAACTTGAAAGGAAAATTTTTAAACAAGATCAACTATAAAATAAATTTAATGAATCTAAAAATGCTTTTGAATCTAACACACAACATCTAGAAGTCTAGGCTAGAGACGTCTTTTGGCGTCATAAAACCTGGTAACTGTTGTTTTCATTGTTGGTTGGGTGATTCCTCCACTTTGAGACGACAAGTGCCAGTACAGACTTGTGCTCCCACGTACCATCAAGTATATATTAGGAGACCACAATAGGCTATATCCTTTATCCTTAGGAAGCCGTGTCTGCCGCCCTATCGATCGCAATGCACTGAACACAGCATTCGGGAAGATTGACTGCCATACCGTAAAAAGTATTCTGCAGTTTTGCAATTGGTTTGGTAATCCCTCTGCCTAGATTTCCAGAGAGGTCTCTTTTGTTCCTTTTCAGACTCCTTAAAGGAAAAGGTCCATCTGAGCACTTGTCACTTCAGGCTCATTAAAAATCAAAGGTGATTAGAGTCATCTTTTGTTTTTTCTCGACTCTTAAAAATTGAAAAACAAGTTGTGTCAAAGCATCTAAAATTTGTTTTAATCGGAATAACATCACAAGTTCCCTTGTTAGTCTTTAGGTTGAGAAAAATGGAGTCTACCAACCAAGGATTCCCCCTTGGAGGAAATCCTAGTCCTTCCTCCTCTTGGGGAGATGTTGGTCCACCCCATATGGCCACATTGTCACTTCCAGGGTTGAATACTGAAATTCCTGAACAATCAAGTCAGTAACTAGATGATACTAGAGTTACCCCCCAACCTTCTACTTTGTCCATTTCTCCCTCTCCTCCTTCCTCTTCGCTTGATGAAGCTGGTAAAGCTAAAGATCAAGTAATTGAGAAGAAGAAGAAGCGGAAAGAGAAAAAAGAAAAGAAGAAGAAGGAGCCAAAAGGGAAAGGGGGCAACCATGCATCATCTAGCGAAAATCCTCACACCGCACTGTCTAAACCTAAATCTCCATGTGTCATTTGCAAAGGATACCACTATCATCGAGATTTTCCTTGCATCCCTCGGATCTTAAGGGATTGGTCTCCTCCTTTGCACAATCCGGTGTTGTCAACATCTGATGATCATGTTGAAAGTACACCATCAACTAGTGAAAGTGAAGTATCTGGACAGAAAAGGAATCACAAATTTCCTTGTAAACTATGTGAAGGCGATCATGCCATCCATCATTATCCCTTCCTAGACGAAGCTAAAAGAGTTTTGGATGACCGTCCTGCTTCACCGCTACGGCTCCCTCCTGGATATAAGAAACTCTTGCCGAGTCCACCACTAGTTGAAAATCCGACCGACATGCCGTTGTGGTTAGTCGAAGCGTCTATCATTGAAGAAAAACCCTCTGAATCCATACCTAACGAAAGTCAAAAGGTTGAGGCGGCAGTTGACCCGGTCTTGCCTTCAGAAGGTTCATCTTCAAATGATACTATCACTGAAGAGAATGAGAACGACATCGTTCAAATTCTTTTCATAAACACCAACTCCGATGAAATTGGGGGTAGTCTACCCATTCCTTTACAGCAGGAAGGAAGTTCATCAAAGTCACATCCGGCCATCTATTCGGTCCCACCTCCAAGCAACCTAGTCATTTCCTTCGATTGGATTCTACTAGGCAGACCCTATTTACCAACTAGTGTACCATTCTGAATCATTATACAAGCTTACAGAATGGTCATGGCTGGTACCATCATAGATGAAGGGGCTTCTGTGAGTATCCTTTCCTCAATTGCTTGGAAAGTGCTTGGTTCACCATCGCTTCTGCCTAAAATGAGAAATCTGACAGGCTTTGACAAAGGAACCAGTTGACCATTAGGGATCCTTCCAAATGTGCCCATTACTTTGAGAAGGAAAACCATTCACATGAACATGATGGTAGTTCAAGGACCCTTGGATTATAATCTACTCCTTGGACACGAATATATTTATTGCATGGGAGCCATCGTCTCCTCACTCTGTAGAGTAATGTGTTTCCCGCACGAAGGCAGAATGGTCAAGCTCGTGGACCAAATGTCATTCCCCGGTTCACACATCGCAAATAGTTAAATACCATCCCTAAATGGTCTCTTCATGCAAGGAATGTCTCATCGATCTCTAGTCCATCCACCTGATGAGTGCAAGTGATCAGGAGGATGTGACTGAAACCCAGGGGGCATGCACCCTGGTCTATTTCAACAGGAAAACCTTGGGTATAGAGTGGGTTTCCGCGGGGGATATATGACTAGTCTGACACACCCGTCCTCACAGGAAAATGGGATTAGGCTGGAATAAGATACCTTCGTTCAAGTTATGTGAGTGGCATGCATCTGCACCACTCACCTTTGTCTATTTCGGTAGACATCGCCAAGGAAGCATTTTGTTTGCTACACGGGTAACTTTCATGGTAACCTGGGAATTTTTCGCTATACCTGGGGGCACGCAAACCTTTCCAAATGCAAGCGAAGAGAGACTATTTATTTTTTTAAATATGTAGGACCTCTAACCATTTAAACCGTAAGGCTGGTCGTTTCCTAGCTTGCATAAAGAAAGGATTTGGGGCAAAGCTTCCAAAGGTGCAAGCCACTTCAAATGGCATCTTGAATGAGACATCCTTATTATACGACTGGCGAGCAGTGTTACCGCAGGGTTCAAGCTCGTTAAACAAATAAACCCCCCACGAGCCAGTTTTTAGCACATAGTTCAAGCTCGTTAAAAAATAAAACATTAAGTCATGAGCATGGTTTCCCCCAGAGTTAAGCTCATTAAAATGAACCGGTAAAATAACCATTGTGAATGCCTTATCACCAGCTTTTGAGCCTTGGTCGTGTTCTCATCATCACCTCCACTCTGTTTAGCCGAATCATCCACCTCCATATGATGTTTCCCCTTTTCCGACGAACATGCTTACGAAGAAGTGATTTATTAGCCCATCCTTGTGACACTGCCCCGTGATTGGAAAATTCCAAAACCTTACCGTGGAAATCAGTTGCTAACCACAAAATCATCAATCGTTCCTTGAAACGAGTCTCTTAAGCTCTTTTCAACTGACTCGTAAAATATGAAAAGATTGTCGAGCGATTGGCCTCTCCGGCTCGTTAAAGTCATCGGAAGTGCTATCCCTCCTCTAGATTTTAATCTTTTTGGATTTGAGGGATTATTACACAAAAAGATAGAGCGCATGTCTTGTTCGGCTCGTTAAAACTATAGAAAATCCATCCCTTTCGTATTATTTTACGCTTTTTCGGTCTTAAGGGATTACATGATGAAAAAGAATCTTTGGAGTCTCCTTTCCATCCCTTTCAGACTCTCTAAAATTGAAAAGGACCAAGTTTTCTTTGTCGTTAAACTCATTAAAACCGAATAGTGATAAACTCGTCCAAATGGACGAGAACGAGTTTCACTGTCGCTAGGCTCGCTAAAATATAGCGACAGGTTTGCCCGAAGGGAGGATTATAGAACAAGCATAAGTTATCCTCCTCAAGCTTGACAAAAATAAAGAGGTATTGGTCAGCAATGACTGGGGAAAATTGGGAAGAAAACTTGAAAAGGCTTTATTGGTAGCATGTCGCTTTTGAACATGACAGTTTCCTTCCGCATCCAAGCCGGGTTGGGTTGTTCCGTTCACTAGTCATCACCATTGGTCCATCACACCATCCATCTTTGGGGATAACACTACCAATCCATCGTCAGTGTCGCCGATATGTTCAAGAGAAGTCATTCAGACAATTTGCCTATGTCTCACCCACTGCAATACATTCATGCTCCATTCCTTCATGATCGCCACCCTGAACCCTGTATCGTCAGATTGTTTTCACCTCCAAAATCATTTGCTTCATTCCATGTCGTTGATGTGGGATTCATTAAGGCCCTCATGCGATGGGTCACTTCTTGTCGACATCAGCTCATTATCCAAGAAGTTGACATAGGAACAACCCTTTCAGTACTTTGAAGATTGTATGCCTCAATGGCAAGTTTCTCACTTTCGGCAACAGGTTTACATCAATGGCCTTCGACCGAGAGATTTCGCGTGGTGTTCGACTCCAAGTCCTTTTTCACACCACGCAAATTGTACTGTAGTACCTTGAGGGTCATTTTCATTATTTGTGATTCCTCTCGCTCCTGTTAACAGCTTACATCATTGGCTGGTAATCAGGCGATGTCTTTCTATGTTCGACTCCAGAACATTTTTCACATGGATCGACTTGTACTCCGAGTGAAGACTGAACGAGTTTTGAAGACCCCAGATCTAGTTTCATCCATCCGGGCTGCGATATATTCAGGAATATAAAGACATCAAATGTACATCATTACCAAACAGATGATCATCCAAATCAAAGGATGATGAGTTTGAATCATCAGTCTGCTACACAGATGATTGTCTGTCCTATTTACATGAGAATGAATTTATAAAGCTGAGCATGGGAATGCCCACCTCAGCTAGATCATGAAAAATATTATGAAGATAATGTATTGTATTGTATCTTATTACAGGTCACCTCCCAGCTCAAAAAAAAACTTCGGATCCTCATGGTAAAGCATTTCACCCGACATCAAAAGATTAATGACCTCATGCTTTAGGGGGCAACTGTTATAGACATTTTTGGGAACTAAAACACCAACCATAAATGTCCATAAACTAAGGGCTCATAAGTCCCTAAAAGTGTGTCTTCACTACCTAAAGGAACAAGGTTAGCTGATTACATTGTCTCCCAAAAGTTCTCCATAGAAAACTTCTCAGAAATGGACAAAACTAGACCATACAGAATGCCTAGTGTAGAGGGTGCGATGCATGTAGGAATTTACAGGGTAAGTTCCTCAGACAGAACACCAAAAGGAAACCACTCACAAATAGATCACAGATCAATACACCAGCATTTTGACGTGGTTAAAACCCTCAGAGAGGGAAACAGTCCACGGCTTGCGCCAACGTGGCTACTACCAGAAATTTATTAATAAAAGAATAAAAATTTACATAAGCTTCTCTCATGCACGGTGAACCTACAAATGACCTTCCATGCGCTTTAAATAGAATTCATGGACCAATCGGGTGTCAAGCCATGGATCAAGTGTCGGTAATACCGAGGAGAGAATGAACCGTCGGATCACTGCATATCGTGACTGTCGGATTGTAAGTTACTACAAAATGTACAACGGTAAAGAAACACACTTTACCTAACTCTATACCTAACTCTATACTAGACCAAGTTGAACTTAACTATTCCTATGTGTCGGAATATCCTAACATCCCCCCTTAGGAACAACTTGGGATAGGATTGAAGGATTTACAAATATGACACAATAGGAGAAGGAAGGAGGCACTAGAGCCTATCCCCCCTTAGTGACAACTTCCTGAACTCCAAGCATATATCGAAGTTTAGTGAACTTCGCCTCTGTGAGAGCCTTTGTGAAGATGTCCGCAACTTGATCATCTGTTGAAAAATATTGCACTTTAAGAACATGGTCATGAATGAGTTTTCTGAGGAAGTGCATGTGTAGTTCAATGTGTTTGCTGCGCTGATGCTGGACTGGATCTTTGCATAGCTGAATGGCACTTTGATTATCAC
>APFE030279735.1:0-17534 GCA_000404065.3 Pinus taeda | reverse complement strand
TGATTAAACCTAAATAAAATAGAAATTGATTATGTTACAATTATTTTCAATATTTTTATATGGTGTACTAATTCGTTCATGATAATTGTACATGCAAAATTATATAAATTAATTGGTATATGATTATGTCACAATCATTTTCAATATTTTTATATGATGTACTAATTCGTTCATGATAATTGTATATGCAAAATTATATAAATTAATTGGTATTGTGATAATGGTACATGTAACATTATATAAATTAATTGGTATTTGTGATAATTTTAGATGCAACATTATATAAATTAATTCGTATTTGTGTTCATAAAATTCTATAAGAATGTAAAATAAATTTACAAAACAAAAACAAAACAAAAACGATATCACACTCTAGCAATCATATCCACTACCTAAATGCATAAGACAAACTATATTGATGGGTCCAGCCCCCTTCTCACACATACCAACATTAATAAAAGGATTATGAATGGATTTAAATGATGAGCAGTTTGATTAAATGTGATATTTGTTCATTCGGCGATTCATTACAATGATTTAATATTGATTTGGGTTCTGGCACTTATGATTTGTACCCGCGCTATTGGTTATTGGACAAGTGTCCACTCCTCATAAACTTCACTCCCGCTTTGGTAAGAGTTCCTCAAACCCTATCTCCCGATCATTTTTCTCGTCGAGCTGTTGAGGTTGAGGGTTTCGCAGTATGGTTCTTCTGTGCAGTTTTCTCTGTAAAATGTTATGCTGCCTCTGGTATTTTGGCTCGGCTCTTGACTTGGAAACTTATTCGGCTTCTCCGTTTGGTAAGGGACTCTTATTGACACTGGTTTTTCCTTTGTTTGTTTCTCTGTCTAGCGCTTAATCTCTCCGCTGAGTTATGGACAGTAGCTTGCTTGTAAGGATTTGGAACCTTTCTGTGTATAAAGTTAATACTGGTTATTTTTCTAGACTATGTGACTGCTCTTGTCTTGACTTCTTCTGTGCATTTGTTCGTTGGGTTCCCTGGTTACATTTCTCTGTTTCGTGGACAGGTTGTGGTCTCAAGGTCTTCGGCTTCAGTTTCTACTGCAATGTCAAGGTAAGACTTCATCCCCTGCTATCAGTCCTTTCTCCTCTTCATTCTTTTATCTAACAGACTTTCTCCTTCATGAGCAGAGTGACCCTTAGTGACCGCAATGTAGGTGCCCTGTCTCTGTAAGGTAAGTTCAAACCCTTGTCTCGGTATTTTCTTTTAGTCTCTTCTTTCTCTGCCACATAATGCTCACAAATTTCTGTTGGTGTTTGTGATTGCAAGTTTTTTTGTTGTAGAGGGTTTTGGTCTCGGTTTCTCAATGTGCTGGCTAGACCCGGGTAGGGTCGCTCCTTATTATTCTTGTCACTTGTTTTATGTTCGCCGTAGACTAGGGTTACAGTAGCTTGTTATGATGACTTGTGACCAATCGATAGTGTGTAGTCGAGGTCCGTTAGACTTGCACTGTTTCTTTTTTAGGTAGTTGTTGTAGGTTTGGAATACAGCTATGGTTTCTAAACCCGTCTGCTATGATAAACTCATTGAAACTTGTACAATGTTATTCGCATGGATTGTTTGTATATTGAATCAAAGATTTGTGACTGAGGTTCTGTGATTATTTTGTAAATAAAACGAAGAGGGTTTATTCTTCAGAAATACCTGTGTGACTCATCTGTCCTTATTGTTCGAAATGCATGGGAATTATCTCTGTCTTTGATGCTCGAAATGTATAAAAACTCCAGGAATCCTCTGTGCTCTTTTGATTGATAATTTCCGGAACTATATGACCTTGTTTCTATAGTGTCCTCCGTAATTATGTTTGATAACTTGCTTTGATTTATTAACCTGTTTTAATCAACACAAATAGAACCATATATGTGTATATGCTTGTGGAATAAGAAACCAGAGAATGTGCATTCCATGTATTAGGAAATTTAACAGGATGATAAATAGACAGTTACAGGATATTAGAAAATAGATTGTGTGCTCAGAGATATTTTATTATATTTTTCCTTCTCAAAAAGTCGAACCTCTTACAATTGCATTCTGTCTCTTTTCAATAATTGTCTGGAAACTATTTTCTCCTAACTGTTGTTGGTTACATTTTTTAGTTCAAAAACTATTTATTGTCCTACGTTACAACTTGTAAAAGTTGACATGAAAATAAAAATAATTATTTGCAACAGTTTCACTAATTAATCCTCTACCTTCCTAAATACTGTTCTTTACTAAATTAAAATAACACAAAAAAAACAACTATAGTGTTCACTTTGCAATTTCCTTCTCAATCCTCTTAGAGACCAAACAGCCTTCTATCATGATAACCCGTCAGCTAGATTCTCCTGAATCAGGCTCCCAGGGTAAGAAAAATTCATGGCTTCGTTCCATGAGCTCCTCCACAGAATAACCCGCCTTCTGTATCTGCGCCGCGTCGAGCCACAAACTGTCCTCGATTGGATGGTTCTTCCACTTAACAAGGTATCATAGATACTCCTTCCTGCGAGTCCTCTTGGCCACTTGTGTGTCAAGAATCTTCTCGACCTCATGGGGTTGAGCCGAAGGCATGTGCCTCATCCAAGAACTGCCTCCAACTTGGGTGTCCCATTTCGGCCGTACCACACTGTCATCTTCCAGGTTGGCAATATATGGGAAAATGTTTGCCACGTTGAAAATAGGCGATATGCCTATAGCTGGTGGCAGCTTTATTTCATAAGCATTGGTTGAGAATTTACGCAAAATCTTATAGGGACCAATCTTCTTAAATTTCAGCTTGTTATATGTGCCCTTAGGAAACCGTTCTTTGCGTAAGTGCGCAAGGACTTCATCACCTACATTGAATTGTACTTCTCGTCGTTTTAGATCTGCCTGTTGTTTATATTTCTGAATGCTGTCCTATAACTTTGATTTCCCTTGTTCATGTAGTTCATTCATCGCTTTGGCAAAATCTTCCCCATCAACACTTCTCTTCTCCAACTTTCCCAGATCCTGCAACTCATGTACTCCACGAGGATACGTACAGGGCCTGAAATGGACTGTGTCTATTGTTGTGGTTCAGTGAATCATTATAAGCGAATTCTGCCAGAGCGAGCGCACGATCCCACAACCGTGAAGTTTTCCCAGTCAAGCTCCATAACAAGTTCCCCAAACTCTTGGTCACCACTTCTCTTTGCCTGTCAGTCTACAGATGATATGCAGAGCTAAATTTCAATTGTGTGTCCAACTTCTTCCATTGGGTGCGGCAAAAGTGTCTCGTGAATTTTATGTCCCTGTCAAAAATAATAGATCTAGGTAGGACGTGTAATCTAACAACCTCCGTGAAAAACAGGTGAGCTACGTGAGTGGCATCACTAGTTTTTCGACAACGGATGAAATGCACCATTTTCGAAAATCTTTCTACCACCACCATCACCGAGTCATAACCTCACTGTATTTTAGGTAGTCCTAAGACAAAGTCAATGCTTATTGAGTCCCATGGTCTACTTGGAATAGGCAGTGGTGTGTAAAGTCCAATGTTTTGATTATGTCCTTTCACCAATTGGCAGACTTTACATCTACTCACATATCGCTACACATCCCTTCGCATTCTTGGTCAGTAATAGAAGTGTCCAATTTGATCCAAAGTTTTGTCTATGCCGAAATGTCCAGCTAGACCTGCGCTATGCTTCTCCCATATATTATTTTCTCTCATCGAACAATGAGGAATACATAATTGTCCCCCTCTAAACAATAGTTCCTCCTGCAAGTTGTAGTCCAACCATGGACTATTGTTCCTCAGCTAGGGATTTTTACAGGCTCCATAAGCCTCCTTGAAATCTGTGTCGGCCTGATACAAGTCTTTCAAATGCTCAAAACCCAGCACTTGTATCGTACTTTCCTCTAAGCGCAAGACTCTTCTACTCAATGCGTCTGCCACCTTGTTGGTATGCCCGCTGATGTGTTTCAACATAAAGGTGAACTCTGCAAATACTCAACCCATTTGGCATGCTTGTGGTTCAATTTATGTTGTTGCATCACATCTTGCAGCGCTGAATTATCAGAAAATAACACAAATGCACTCCTTAACAGGTAGTGTCGCCAATGCTTTAGTGCTTGGACGACAACATAAAATTCCTTGTCATAGGATGAATACTTCTGCCTGCTTTCGTTCAACTTCTCACTGAAGAATGAAATAGATTCTCTTCTTGGCTGAGTACAACGCCAATAGTTGTACCACTTGCATCGCAGCGAACCTGGAAAAACTTATTAAAATCTGGTCACCTTAAAAGTAGCCTTTCTGTAATTTTCCCCTTTAGGAGCTGAAAGCTTTCCTCTGCTACCTTGGTCCAACAAAAAGGGTGACTTGCCTTTTTAATAGTGTCCAACATAGGCACGTAGATTTCACTAAAGTTTCTTATAAATTTGCGATAAAAACTTGCCAGCCCATGAAAACTACGTACCTCAAACAAGCTTTTCGAAGATGGCTAGTTAATGATTGGTGCAATCTTTTCTCGGTCCATCTTCAACTCATTTTCTGCAATTACAAAGCCCAGATAAGCCAGTTATCTTTGTACGAAAGTACATTTTTTCAAATTTATTAGCAGTTTATTCTGCTGTAATTTCTCCATCACTCTTCGAACATGTTGAAGGTGCTCCTCCTTAGTCCTGCTAAAAATTAATATGTCATCAAGGTACACTATCACAAACTTGCCAATAAACTCTTTCAGTATTTCGTTCATCAATCTCATAAAAGTACTAGGGGCATTACTCAAACCGAATGGCATGACCAGCTACTCATACGACCATTCATTAGTCTTGAAGGCTGTCTTCCACTCATCTACTTCCCTAATCCAGAGCTGATGATAGCCACTATTTAGATCAATCTCCATGAAGTATGCTGCCCCACTTAGACAGTCCATCATATCGTCCATCCATGGTAGGGGAAACCTGTACCTAATGGTGATTTTGTTGATGGCCCGTGAATCCATGCACATCCGCCATTCTCCTCCTTTCTTGGGAGCAAGAACTGTTGGTACTGCGCAAGGGCTCAAGCTTTGCCTTATCAGAACTTTATATAGCAACTCCTACACCTGTTTCCTAATCTCCTCATTATCTTTGGGGCTCATCCGATATGCTACCTTATTTGGTCGGCTTGCTCCGGGTATAAATTAGATATGATGACTGATGCCTCTTTTGGGAGGCAACTTGTCCAGCAAATCATCAACTACATTGTCATTGAATTTCTGCAGCATTTCTTGAATTTTTGCAGGCAGATCAGATATTTCTGTGTGCAACAGCACCGTCTTTTCCCTCCTCACAATAGCATAGTTCACTTCACTTTCCTCAATTTGTTTCACAAACTGTTTTCCACCTATTAGCAATGCTTTTGTTCCGCTTGCTTCTGTTGTCTCCTCTTCCTTGATGGGTACAAGTGTATGCTTGATTCCATCTTTAACAAACTTTTAGTAGTTCGTTTTCCCATCATGTACTACATTCTGATCATACTACCATGGTCTTCATAGCAGTATGTGACACACGTCTATTGGCATAATATCACAGATAACTTTGTCTTTGTACCTGCCAATGTGAAATTCAACTTCACAATGTTCATCAACAAATAGCTCGTAGCCTTTCTATAGCCATGACATCTTGTAAGGGGTGGGGTTGTTAAGCTGCTTCAAACTCAACTTCTCCACCATCTCGGTGGCAACCAAATTATATGTACTCCCACTATCGATGATCAACTTGCAGCATTTTCCGTGTGATTTGCAAACTATCCGGAGTAGTGCTTTCCATTGGGTCTGTTCAGCTGCTTCTTTGGCTGGTTTTAGCAACAATTTGTTCAGAACTAATGCCTCCCCCATTTTTGGTACATTTTCTGCTTCTTGGGGCAGTGCCTCAGCGTCCTTAGGCTGTGCAACAAACATTCCTCTCTGGCCAGCTTGTTCTACTTCAGGGCATTCAAAAGATCTGTGCCCCCACTTGTGGCACCTATAGCACTGGTTATTGGCTCCTCTACCTCAGCGATTCCCTCTTCCTTGCTGATATGGCCTGCCACCTCTAGTGTTGTCTCCTTTTTCTACTGTTCTTGAATCCTTGGAGCTGTTGCCCTCTTCGCTATCACTGGTAGTTCATCCTCTGCCATAGGACTGTCCTCATCCTCTTCTGGTTCCCCGTCCTCTCCTAGCATTCTATTTTCTAGTAATCTTTTCCTCAGCCTTCACAGAACTCTGATAGGCTTCTTCTATATTTGTCGGGGAAAGAACACTGATTTCATCCAGTGTTTCCAATCTCAAACAATTTACATATCTTGCTGTCTTCTTCGGAGTGTCATCAGTGTAACCAGCTCTCAAGTTCACTCGGTAGAATTCTTTTGTATACTCCCTTGTTGTCATCCCCTTTTGTCTTAAATTCTGCACTTGTCGATACAATGCAACCTGGTAATCCCTAGGCAGAAATCTGCCTTTTAGTTTGGCCACCATCCTCGACCACTTCTTTATCGGTAACATGTTCATCCTTATTCTCTCTGCTTAGACACTATCCCACCATAGGGCTGTGTGTCCCTTCAATTTTGTTACATCAAACTTGACTCTCTAGTCCTCGTTGACCTCTTCAATTTCAAAATAATTGTCCAACTCACTTACCCAGTCCAACAGAACTTCTGTGGACAGGCTGCCATTGTAATTAGGAATCTTTGGTTTGGGCTTGCTGCTGGCCAACAAAACCGACCTCAACAACCTCATCTCTGGTCCTTCCTCATCTGATTCGTCTGTTGTAACTATGGCTTCTTCCTCACTATCATCTCCTATTTTTGGATCCCTTCTCCTTCCTGCTTCCACTACCTCTAAACATCAGTAAGGATCCTTATTTATTCCCTCAGTCCTTCATCTGCTGCTCTGCACACACCTCTCCCACATCCTCATCTTCCAACTTCCATATCCTGACACTTTCAATTTCCTGCTCTGATACCACTTGACGGGTCCAACCCCCTTGTCACACTTACCAACATTAATAAAAGGATTATGAATGGCTTTAAATGATAAGCAGTTTGATTAAATGTGATATTTGTTCATTTGGTGGTTGATTACAATGATTTAATATTGATTTGGGTTCCAACATTGATGATTTGTACCCACGCTACTAGTTATTGGACAAGTGTCCACTCCTCGAAAACTTCACTCCCGCTTTGGTAAGAGGTCCTCAAACCCTATCTCTCGGTCATTTTGCTCGTTGAGCTGTTGAGGTTGAGGGTTTTGCAGTATGGTTCTTCTGTGCGGTTTTCTCTATAAAATGTTATGTTGCCTCTGGTATTCTAGCTCAACTATTGACCTGGAAACTTATTCGACTTCTTCGTCTGGTAAGGGACTCTTATTGAAACTGGTTTTTTCTTTGTTTGTTTCTCTGTCTGGTGCTTCATCTCTCTGATGAGTTATGGATAGTGGCTTGCTCGTAAGGATTTGGAACCTTTCTGTGTATAAGGTTAATACTGCTTATTTTGCTAGACTATGCGACTGCTCTTGTCTTGACTTCTTCGTTGCAACTCTTTGTTGGGTTCCCTGGTTACATTTCTCTGTTTTGTGGATAAGTTGCGGTCTTAGGGTCTTTGGCTTCAGTTTCTACTGCAATGTCAAGGTAAGACTTCGTCCCTTGCTATCAGTCCTTTCTCCTCTTCACGCTTTTATCCAATGCACTTGCTCCTTCATGAGTAGAGTGACCCTCGGTGACTGCGATGTAGATGCCCTATCTCTGTAAGGTAAGTTCGAACCCTTGTCTCGATATTTTCTTTCAATCTCTTCTTTCTCTGCCATAGAATGCTCACAAATTTATGTTGGTGTTTGTCATTGCAGGTGGTTTTGTTTTGGAGGGTTTTGGTCTCGATTTCTCGACGTGCTAGCTAGACCCGGATAGGGTCGCTCCTTATTATTCTTGTCACTTGTTTTATGTTCACCGTAGGCTAGGGTTATAGTATCTTGTTATGATGACTTGTGACTGACCGACAGTATGTAGTTGAGGTCCACTAGACTTTCATTGTTTCTTTTATGGGTAGTTGTTGTAGGTTTGGAATATGGCTAGGGTTTCTAAACCTGTCTGCTATGATAAACTCATTGAAACTTGTATAGTGTTATTTGCATGGATTTTTTGTATACTGAATCAAAGATTTGTGACTGTATGTATTCAGAACAGAGGTTCTGTGATTATTTTGTAAATAAAACGAAGAGGGTTTATTCTTCAGAAATACCTGTGTGACTCGTCTGTCCTTATTGTTCAAAATGCATGCGATTTATCGTTATCTTTGATGCTCGAAATGTATAAAACCTCGAGGAATCCTCTGCGCTCTTTTGATTGATAATTTCTGGAACTGTATGACCTTGTTTCTGTAGCGTCCTCTGTAGTTATGTTTGCAAGCTTGCTTTGATTTATTGACCTACTTTAATCAACACAAATAGAACCATATATGTGTATATGCTTGTGGAATAAGAAACCAAAGAATGTGCCTTCCCTGTATCAGGATATTTAATAGGATGATAAATAGACAGTTACAGGATATTAGAAAATAGATTGTGTGCTCAGTGATATTTTATTATATTTCTCCTTCTCAAAAAGTCAAACCTCTTACAATTGCATTTTGTCTCTTTTCAATTATTGTCTGGAAACTATTTTCTCGTAATTGTTGTTGGTTACATTTTTTAGTTCAAAAACTGTTTATTTTCCTACATTACAACTTGTAAAAGTTGACATGAAAATAAAAATAATTACTTGCAACAGTTTCACTAATTAATCCTCTAACTTCCTAAATACTGTTATTTAATAAATTAAAATAACACAAAAAAATGACTACAGTGTTCACTTTGCAATTTCCTTCTTAGTCCTCTCAGAGACCAAACAACCTTCTGTCATGATGACGCGTCAGCTAGATGCTCCTGCATCATATATCCACCATGCAAAATGTATACATTATGCTCTTGTCTACTTTTGTATGATGAAATATTAAAAAATATAAATGTTAAAAACTATATTCACAATATAGAATGCATACATTGTGCTCTTGTCCACTTTTTTATGATGGAATATTAAGATATATAAATGTTAAATATGTATAATGAAAGGTTAGAAAATCTAAATGTTAAAAACTATATTCACCATGTAGAATGCATACATTGTGCTCTTGTAAGAAATAATTTTTATGAGCTTTGGAATGAAACCAAGCGTTGGTCAATTACCAAAACATCTTGGGATGAAAGACTCTATCACCCTTGCAATACTAATAAGGTTGAAGATGAAAAACATTTTCTCTTGGATTGCCCTACTCTTACTCACATCCATTTTTATTTCTAAAACCTCTACCACATTTCCAACCTTCTTAATTTGATAAGTGACCAAAACTATAGTGATCTAGTAACACTTATTTCCCTTCTTTTCTTTCTTATGCTTGGATAAACCCTATTGATTTTAGTGGACTTTAATTATCATCATCACCATCATCACTTTTTAATATTTTTATTTATATAATTTCAAATACACTTATCTTATAATATTTATATATTTTTAATAAATAAAAATTATAAATATATAAATTTTTATTTGAAAAGTTAATCATAAGTTCTTAGAATTAAGTGCTAGAAAAATAATATAAGAAATTGATAATTTTTATAATATATAATTTTATTTATAAAAATTATCTACAATTATTTAATAATAAAAATAATTAAGTGATCCTCTTAGTTTTGCATGTAATATTATACAAACTAATTAATGATTTTACTTTATAAAGTTATAAAAGACAATAAATACGTCATTAAAATTTAAAATTTGAAATCAATAAGATTAAGAAATCAACTCCACCTACTTTAGGCTCAAGCTCACACTTCAACTAGAGGGGGCTCCCTCAAGTGTTACCAGGCTAATTGATTGTTCATGGCAATGAACATTAGCCTTTTTAGCAATGTGTCCAGATTTAAGGGTTTTGAGAGGTGGTTTCTTAGGGTTTCAAATCCTTGCTTAAAACAGATAAAATAGTCCAACCAACCCATTTCAACCAAATATCTTTCCAAATTTTAATAATTTGAACAATGTTTATGCTGGTTTGTTCAATCTTGCATTAGATACTGCTAAAACCATTGTTATGTTCCTCGTTATTTAACCATTGGATAAGCAATTTTTGGTGCCATAGAATCTCTTCTTGTTAGTGCCTTTTCTTGAACTATGTGATAACTCACGCTTGTTCAACAATTAGCTCATCCAACCTTCCATGGATGATGGATTATTTTTGGATAGCTTCCATGCAAGCTTCAAGGTCTTTCTTGACAAGGAGAATATTTCCAAGTTTTTCTTTGTTCCAGGAATTGAGTTGGATTTTTAAGTATTTGAGTTTCTGCTAAAATTGATACATAATGGTCCCTTCAATGTTATTTTCTTCCTTCTACCATTACTTAATGTTTTCCTAAAATTGTGGGTGTTGAATCTAGAACCCTTCTAAATGAAAAGGTGCATTCCTTGGATGGGCCTTATTGTTCATATCCAACTATAATGACTAGTGGTCCGATTGTGATGAGGAAGAATGAAGGGCTCAATGAAGATGTCTCAAAACTTACGTTCTTGGAGAGGAGCTACTTATCCATACATGTGATTGTTTATTGAGTTCACCCTCTACAATTATTCCAAGTGTGTAAGCCATTGATTCTATCAAGGTCTAGCAAGTGGGTAGAGTCCATTGTTTCCTAGAAAAGGATGAATTTTTCTTCCATTTTGGATTCCCACCTTTTTCTCAAGATATTTAATTATATTAAATCCATTTCCCAAGATCTAGGGCATCAGGGAGATTAAGAGGTTGGTTTTCTTGATGGACTGAAGGAATTTATTTTTTTCTCTATAGATCAAGGGACCATAAACAATTGAGAGAAAACATATTTCAAATGACTATAGCATTTGGAATTGGATAGTCAAGATCTCGAAAGAAGAAAACATACTTAGGATCATGAACTCTTGTGAATTATATATGATACTAAGCCAACTAATTGTCTCGGGGTGTGTATTGAAACCAACTGGTAGTTATGCCTCCACTTCTTTACTCATTGGTTGACGGTATTACCAGACATCTTTGTTTCATGGATCAACATGATTTTTCAATTCTTGTTTCTCAATTTTACTTTCGAAAGCCTTTTTTATATATGTACAGTTAAAGCCTATGATGTTTCGGGAGACAATTTTCAATGAGTAGGAATGGGTTTGGAGGGATAGACCTCTAAAATCAGTTTGATTCTACCTGAGTTAACTAATATTTCTCCTTGTTCCTTCAATATTTTTGTTGGTTTAACTTTCTTCTTTTTTTTCTATCCTCTCTATGTGGCTGAGCAATCTCTTTTAGGGTGGGACATGAACTCCAAGTGAGTTTAAATTGGATTCTAATTATGTAGACCTTTTAGCGTGTTTCCAAGACTTAAGGAAAGCTTTGCTAAGAATATTGACTTGATGTTATGGAATGGAGCTTGGGTATTTTCCATTATAAAAAAATTCAAGTTTGGGGTGGTCAAGGGCATCTATATCCATGTCATTTATCTCTTCATTATGCATGTTTGGATTGGGATTTGTGGTTGGGGACTATTAGGGAGTGGGATCGGAGGGGGTAACTGGGGTGGGATGAGGGGTTTCTAAAGAATATTGGGACCAATAGCATCACGAATATTTTGTTGTATGGGAGAGGAGTATATGGGTTGGGGCATGGAGGAGAGTGAGGCAAGGGGTTCCAAACTCTTATAAGTGGTAGGGGTTTTCCTTGTCAGTGGAGTCAATGAAGGGTGTTTAAGGCCTTGACAATGACCGATGAGCTTGGAGAAGCCATCTTACTCTTCAGTCTAGGATGGTTCAACCAGGGTTTTTGAACCAATAATGGGAAAAATTTGTAGAGGTTCCCATATTCATGGCAACGATGACATCTAAAAGGAATGTTCTCGTAGTCGAGGGTTTATTTCCACAATTTATCTTGGTAGAAAATCTTGTTGGGTTTAGGTATGGGTTTTGAGATGTTCATGTAAACACATATATGAGTGTAAGAGATGCACCTTGCTTGCTTGGTAGCCTTCAATATTTTGACAAAGTGCCCCAAACATTTCCAATTATGCAAATCTTATCCCAAAATTTTGTAGCTATAGTGTCCCTTCTTGGTGATATAGCTTTGATGAAAATTGGAGAGGGTGATTTTGATGCTGTGATATAAATATTATGCATGTCAGACTTATTTATATGCTTGTATGCTATAGACCTGGTTTAGGTCACACGATTTCTATATGCTTATGATAAACATTGATTTTGGTAAAGACTAATTTTGCTTAAGTGAATATTATCAATGTTTTCTCTTTTGGTATCCTAGCTTGGACATAGGTGTATGACATGGATGGTGATCCAAGATTGAGACACATAGTTCCATCAATGATCATGGTTATGTGTAACATATGGTTAATTATGATTTATGCATGATACATGATTTTTATGATTATATATGCTTAATCTCGTATTAAGCAGGATGTGGTAGGGGACTTTGTTATTTGTGAACAAGGATGGTCAAATTATAAATGATTGTGGAAGTCATGTGGAATTCATGGTACGTGATTTGTATGATTATATATACTTGGTCTTATACTGAGCAGGATGTGACAAGGGGCATGGTTATTTGAAAACAAGGATGTTCAAGTTATAAATGATTGTGGACGTCATTTCTTCAAAACCAAAAATATTGTGGAATTCATGCACAATTCTTGTTCTTGGAACAAGACCTTAATAATGAACCGTTAGATGGGTATCGGCTCAGAATCAGTACCTTAAGGTGAAGCACAAAGTTTCAAAGAAAAGTAGATAAGAAGGCATCAGGGAGATTAAGAGTTTCATTTTCTTGATGGACTGAAGGAATTGATTTTTTTCTCTAGAGAGCATGGGACCTTAAAAAATTGAGAGAAAACAAGTTTCGAAGGACTATAGAATTTGGAATTGGATAGTCAAGATCTAGAAAGAATAAAACATACTTAGGATCATGACATCTTGGGAATTCTATATGATACCTAAGCCACCTAATTGTCTCGAGGTTTGTATTGAAACTGATTGGTATCTATGCCCCCACTTCTTTACTCATTAGTTGATGGAATCACCAGACAACTTTGTTTCTTGGATCGACCTAAATTTTGGATTCTTGTTTCTCAATTTTAATTTCAAAAGAATTTGTTTTATTTATAGCTAAAGCCTATGATGTTTTAGGAGATAATTTTAAATGAGTAGGAATGGCATTGGAGGGATAGACCTCTAAGATGTGTTTGATTCTACCTCCTTTAAGTAATGTTTCTCCTAGTTCCCTCAATATTTGTTGGTTTTTCTTTCTTATTTTTTTTTTATCCTCTCTATGTGGCTTAAAAATATCTTTTAGGTAAGACATGAACTCCAAGAAATTGAAATTGCATTCTCCATATCAGGACTTTTTAGCTTGTTTCCAATACTTGAGGACATCTTTGCTAAGAATGTTGACTTGATGTTATGGAATGGAGCTTGGTTCTTTTCAAGCTTGGGATGGTCAAGGGCATCTAGATCTGTGTCCTCTATCTCTTTATTTTGCACGTTGGGATTTGGATTTGCAGTTGGGGGCTATTGGGGAGCAAGATCAGAGGGGCTAATAGGGTTGGATGATGGGTCCCTAAAGGATATTGGGACCAATAGCATCAGGAATTTTGTTTTCTAAGGGAGAGGAGTAGATGGACTAAGGCATGGAGGAGAGGTAGGCAAGGGGGTCAAAAATATTACTCGTGGTAGGGGTTTTTCTTGTGGGTGGAGTCGATGAAGGGGGTTTAGGGCCTCAACAATGACCCATGAGCTTCGAGAATCCATCTTGATCTTCAGTCTGGGATGGGCAAACCAGGTGTTTTTGAACCAATAATGGGAAATTTTGGTAGAGGTTCCCATATTCATGGAAATGATGGAATTTAAAAAAAATATGTTTGTAGTCAATGGTTTATTTCCATAGTTTATCTTGGTAGAAAATCTTATTGGATTTAGGTATGGGATTTGAGATGTTCATGTAAACACATATATGAGTGTAAAAGATGCACCTTTCTTGCTTGGTAGCCTTTAATATTTTGACAAAGTGCACCAGAGCATTTCTAATTCTACCAATCTTATCCCAAAATTTTGTAGTTATAATGTCCCTTCTTGGTGAGATAGCTTTAATTACACTTCGAGAGGGTGATTTTGATGCAGTGATACAAATATTATGCATGTCAAAATTATGTATATGCTTGTATTCTATAGAACTGGTTTAGGTCACATGATTTCTATGTGCTTCTGGTAAAGACTGATTTTGGTTAAGTTCATATTATTGATGTTTTCTCTTTTGGTATCCTAATTTGGATATAGATGTATGACATGGATGGTGATCCAAGATTGAGACACATAGATCCATGGATGATCGTGGTGATCTGGAACATATAGTTAATTATGATTTATGAATGATACATGATTTGTATGATTATATATCCTTAATACTATATTGAGAAAGAAGTCGTAGGGGATCTGGTTATTTGCAAACAGGGATGCTCAAATTATAAATGATTGTGGAAGTCATGTGAAAGTCATGTGGAGAATCATGATACATGATTTTTATGATTATATATGCTTAATATTGTACTGAGAAAGATGTGGCAGCATGTATGGTTATTTGGAAACAAGGATGTTCAAATAATAAATTATTGTGGAAGCCATTTCACCTTTAAATAATAAAAAAACAAACAAACTCTTAAACCAAACAAAAAGAAAAAAATATATCACTCACTATATCTATTTTATAATACAAACTATATCCACCGTGTAGAATGCATACATTTTTCCTCTCATCCACTTCTTTATTATGGAAAGTATGTAAACATAAATGTTAAATGATATTGTACATAAAATATTCCTTTTGAATTTTCTTTTTATGTCCTCAAATTAATAAAAATAAAAATGGTAAAAACATTTTTACTTTTGGGGTTTTTTTTATAAGCTTGTAGGCTCATTTAAATATTGTTTTTTCCTATTCACTTTTAAAATAAAATTTTATAATGTTTTTTACTTTATTTTTTTAGTAGAGCTAAGTATTTTGACTTTAAGTGTGCAGGTCACAGATCATTAATGAAAAAAATTATTTTGGTATTGAGTACATTTTATCACTTTTTCAAACTCATTAAAACTTATAAAAAAGTAAAACCTTGGAGTTATCAATAGAATACAGTAAATAGAACCCAATCCAGAATCGAAAACACTACAACAACAAACAAAAGCAACTAAAACATATTTTATAAGGTATACACTACTTCCATGTGTTGATCCTGCATGCATACGCACTTTCCTGAAAGCGAACCAACGTACAGATATGCAAATCAACTTTATGATATATACATTGCTTTGATATGCAGAACCAGCGTGTATACACTCCTTTTCTAAAGTGAACCTGTGGATAGATCTGTAAATGATGATTTAAATATTATAATTATTCTAGACTTCAGTCATACCCAAATCATCATATTTACAGACTACAACATGCGCTAGTTATTGAGATACATGATCAAACCACATAAATATAATTCAATTCAAGCCTTAAGATCCTGATACATCATTAGATCTTATCCTTCATCATTAGCTAAAGTTCATCCTTGGTTCAGATCCAGCAATGCATCATAACCCAATAACCTGCATACTAGATCTCACAGTTCATCAAATATTCGATACTTCCACACTTTGGCCGAATGATCTTCTCCTCCTTTTATAGTTTGTAGACCTTTCTCAATACCATGGACCAAAACCACTTAGGACCAATAGCTTGGACCAAATACCTAGGGTCAATACCTCGGACCCGATACCTTCGATTGATATCATTGATCATGGACCAAATAATTCAAACCAAGAATTTATTTTTCTAAGGTATACACGATTTTCTGATGCAGGTGCATCTCACACTTTTCTTAATTAAAGAAAAATCCAAGTGGAGCGATGAAGAAGTGGACCAGCGAAGCTAAACGAAGGGAAAAAAACGGAGGAAAGTCTACTTTAACGTAGAAAAACAGACTTAAAGTAGATTTAAAGCGGATATGATTTACCATTGTTAACAGCCATGCATGCGTTTTGAAGAGCTTTCGTTGGAGAAAAACAAGGAGGTGATAATGGCTATCCTCAAAGAAAAAACACTCATAAAGCACAAATGTACGTGATTAAGAAAAATCATCAACGTCACCCTCTCCGATTGTGTTGATCGTTGCATAATTTCCATGTGTTGTTCCTCTGTTTGATTACGATAAGACTTGATGAATGTTGATGGAGGTGATTGTAGACCCGTGTTTTATGGGTAGTTTCTAAGTAACAATGCCTTCCAAAGTAGAGGGTGGAGAAATTCACGTGGGTAACTATTGCTTCTTTTTTAAAATGCTACCTTTAGGGCTGGTGATCGCTAATCAAGATGGCCATAAAAACAAGGAGAGGATCTGATCGATCCTTCCAATATAACACTTCTTGTATATATATGTGACAGAGATAGAGAGCGAAATATAGAATAATAGATAGGCGTTGTGGATGAATAGAATGTAATCAACAGCGATTTGGTTCTAAGGCTGGAATGCCTTAGAACGCAATTGTTTTGTAAATATATAAGAGCATGCTCAATGTTAATTACATATGCCTGTGTGTTCATGTTCCGTGTTAATTATATACGTCTATGTTTTGATTAATCCCAGCTCCCTGGAATTGATAATAATTAGCAGCAGCTGTAGCTGAAATCAATCAATTGTTTATCTCTGTAATTAAAGCTACCAGCCCCACTTTCTTGCTGATAGTTTATGTGAGCTTAAGATGCATTTTATTCGGTCTCACCCAGTGTTGATGGCAAGGGTTTGCTAGTTCAGTGATCACCCAATTGTTGACCCGTATGGATTCAGTCGCACAAGGGTATTTTGCTGGAATACGATATTGCTATTACTAGCTATTTGTTTCAAAAAAAAAATCTACGAGTTTAAGGACATGCGCGCTGATGTCTATAGAGGCGCCCATATTATTTTTAAAAAGCCATATATTGCTACGTGGTAGTGAGGTTTTAGACTTATATTGCATGCTTGAGATGGTATTTAAGGGATGATCGATATCCACGTTAATAAACTGAAAGGATTAAAAGGTTAAAATGCTTCCGATAAGCCTTAGTGGGCCCATAACCCATAGGTCAAGGATCGAAATTTTTTCAAGAAAGGGGATTTTGGAAAATACCCAAGATCTCTTTTCATCATTTTCCTTCTATGAAAGTGCATGTATACGTATATTCCTCTTGTATAAATTGAACCTATGTGTACACGCAGCTCGGTCAGTGGTGAACCTGCGTATACCTCTCTTTCTTCATTCTGTGAAGACTGATCTATAATTCTTTGTTCTTTACCTACTATACTGTGATCCTTCATCTGAGTGAGTTTCCTTCTTAATTGATTCCTTGAAGCTACCCTGCATTTCACCACATCAGTAAACACTATTGTCATACATTCTGTCACATCTGATATCTCTT
>APFE030279730.1:3215-75850 GCA_000404065.3 Pinus taeda | reverse complement strand
GTACCAAGAGATTGAAGATAGGCAGTAACTCTTACCTTCCAATAATTGAAGTTTGTCCCATCAAAAACCGGTGGCCTGATAGATGATTTCCTCTCGTAGTTGCTCATGATGAAAGATCTTCCTTCAAGCGATCAAGCTTCTTTAGAAGGACCTCCTCTGATACCAATTGTTGAAAATAATACTGAGAGGGGGGGTGAATCAGTGTTATCTAGTCCTTTTAACAATTCTTCCTTATTCATACTTTGAATTATTTTTGCATATCAGTACCATAAAACAATGAGCATGAACAAGAAAAACAGACAGTCACATCAAAGAACACCAGATATAAGGTGGAAACCCAATGTGGGTGAAAACCACCTGCTGCAATATGTCTCTATCTTCTTTCAAATTAGAAACTCCTTTTACAATGGTCTTGTACTGGTGCAGTCCTTTACCAGTACGCAGGCTGCAACCTGCAGAGAGCTACAACTCTCTCTCGTTTTCCAGTCTCTCCTGGAAGGGAGCTACAACCCCCTACTTCTTTTCTTTCAAAGACCACTTTTCATAAATTTTCAAACTGGATCCATAAATATCAAATGATCATCAAGTACCAGTAAGTCACCCAGATAACCAGATCCACAATAACATAAAACTAAACCTAGAACACCTTCTGCGGCGTCTCCTGCGGCGCCTCCTGCGGCGTCTCCTGCGGCGCCTCCTGTGGCGCCTCCTGTGGTGTCTCCTGTGGCACCTCCTGTGGCGTATCCTGTGGCGCCTTCTGTGACGTCTCCTGCGGCACCTTTTGTGGCGTCTCCTGCGGTGCCTTCTGTGGCGTCTCCTGTGGTGCCTTCTGTGGTGTCTCCTACGGCGCCTCCTGCGACATCTCCTGCGGCGCCTCCTGTGGCGTCTCCTGCGGCGCCTCCTGTGGCGTATCCTGCGGCGCCTCCCCGCAGCTGTAGCGCTCGAGAGATCACCCTTCACAGATTCGCTTTCCAGTTCACTTTCATATAGATCGAGCTTTTGAAACAATAACCCAATATTTCAGATCTTAAGATATTCAACCCAAAAGCATACTCAAGCCAAATGATCTCCTTTGCTTAATATAGGCAAGCTCTTCCTCAAATCATGGACCAATACCATGGGCCAAAACCATAACAAACCAATACCATCAACTCAATACTAGGGATCAACACGTCTGTCGAGATGCCATGGTCCAAAAACCCTAGGTTCAAATTCCAAGGACTAACTACCATGGACCAAAGGTAAGTTTTCCCACATGAAATAAACTTTTCTCTGCATAAAATTCCGTGAACTTTTCTCCACATGAAATAAACTTTTATAACTTTTCTCTGCATAAAATTCCGTGAACTTTTCTCCTGCGTACTTCTTAATTCTCATCATATTGAGAGCCATGCCATGGGTGTTGCCATCAAGTACAACATCTATAACATATAACCATACCATAAACATAATGCCAACAAGCTTACTAGACCTGTGGTATTGGGGGAATGAGCAGAGAACTTAAGGATAAGAAGAAGGTCATCTGGCCTCAATTCCTTGTGGTCTGCAGGGCCTTCACATTATTTGGTTTGGGACATGCTTTTAAAGAGGTTGATAATATGCTAAGTCTGTAGCTACCAAATATCCAAGGGAGGTAGTTGAATCCCTTGGGTACTATCAAGAATTTTACTACCATGGTAAAAATAAAAGTGTTTAATAAAGAAGATGACATCTTCGATGATGTCTTTTGGCAGAAGAGCTCTCTCAGAGAGATTCTACATATGGCACAAATTCAGTTTGACCAAGCAAAGCTTGAAGAGTTTAACAATTACAAAGAACAAAGATTGGCAAATGTCCCATTGGAAAAATTGTGCTTTGAGCCAATAAGGGAGCCCACTCCTAGTATTAGCATAAGTGAAAGTTTAGGAGAAGAAAAGTCTAAATCAAAGTTTGAAAGGGAACCAGCTAAAAAATCTGATAAGCAATCAAAAAGAGATCATAGCAGAAGTGAAGCATCAATTAAAGATATAACTCAGTCTATAGAAAAGCTTGATCAACAAGTTTCATCCCCAAAATAAGCTGAGACTCCCGCTCCCCTTGCAAAGCCAACAAGTCCAATTATAGTAGACCTAGAAAAGGAGTGGGAGAATTTCAATGAACTAATGAACACCGAGGAACGAAATGCAGATCCATTGATAAACCCAGGGGAGACAACCATAGAAGTGATAATAGAAGAGGTTATCAATACTCAAGAGACAGAGCATATTCCTATTGCTCCATCATTCGAAATAGTGCTAAAAATAGAGGAGATTCCCCCTCTGGATGTATTTTATAGCCCACTGCATAAGGCTATTGTTAGGAGACAAAGAAAGAAATGAAAAATAGATATTGTACTTTCTCTAGAGGTTGAACCTTTAGATGTTCTTTAGCAAGACCCGACCACTGATCCAACAGAAAATCTCACTAGGCTCTCTCAAATTGCAGGGGCATATGCTTCTGCAGCCATTGATAAAGCATCAAAAGTTCAAATGCTATTAAAAGAGAAGGAGGATAAAATCCTATTTTTGTAATAACAAATCCAACATGCTAGCATTAGCTGAGAAGCAGAAGTACAGTTGGAAAAGTTACAATAGGACTTCCAACAAATGTAGTTGAGTTATTAAAACAATCTGGCAAATAAATAACAACAGTTACAAGTCGCAATAGAATTGCATAACGACGACCCTAAAATTGAACAATTCATCACAGAAGCCCTTGCCCTCAATGACCAACTCTTACAACAAGAAGAAATGCTTTGCCAAAGAATCTCACAATGGAATTCCCATTGCGAGAAAAGTGACTACATTACAAATCAAGTCGTAGACTTACGACTTGATTATGATTTAATTTTTAAGAAATTTTCTGACTTTGTGAATTGGCAGAAATTGAAGGAAGGAAAAAGAGCAGAAATGCCCAGGATTGATGAATCCCATAAAGACATGTTATTTGCAAA
Organism: Pinus taeda; assembly: GCA_000404065.3. Classification (NCBI taxonomy): domain Eukaryota; kingdom Viridiplantae; phylum Streptophyta; class Pinopsida; order Pinales; family Pinaceae; genus Pinus; species Pinus taeda. The sequence continues at coordinate 72,879 of APFE030279730.1, read as the reverse complement.
ATGGGATGCACAGCTCAAGGAAGCAGAGCATGCAATGGAGGAGGCAGCAATAGCAGCAAGTAACATCATCAACTACATCAACGAAAATTTACATAAGGAAAATTTAATATCAGAAACCACTCCAGGATTTCTCCCAAAGGCACAGTAGCTGCAAACAAGGTGGAAGCAAACAACAGAAAAGAAGGCAAAGTCAATTAAGCAGATAAGCAAGTTAAATTGGGACACTTACTGGCAACATCAAGTAAAACCACATAGCTAGTGTATGACTTTGAAGTACCTCATAACCTTCGCCAAGAAGATAGTGCCAACGCTCACTGATTCCATATTTGTAGGTCAATTGAAGGATGAAGTCGGTCAACCAATGCTCCTGAAGCCCATGTTGGACATTTGCAACTTAAAAGAATAGATACACGATTTAGCATAGATTCAATTTTAGTTTAATTATTAGTTAATTTTTTCTTAAAATGAGGATGGTCGGTTTGAACCTCCTCATCTATTTTTGTAATAAGTATTTTTAGTTTTCATTAGAGTAGTATTTAGATCCCTCTCATGCATTTAGAGAGGGGTCCAGAAATTTGTCAAAAACAATTCTTCAGAACATGCACTTTTTCTCCCTCTCAGGAGGTTTTGATAAATGAATGGAACGCGATTTATTTATATCTGAGTTTAATGTCTTCTACTGAAATGAAGTTCTCTACTCTTAGTAAATGTTGAATTATTTGAAGATAAATCTATATCGTTGAAGCTCATGAGCAAAACCTATTATCGATGGTACCTTTATCTTTTAATACTTTTTGCTTATAGGCCAAGTGATATATTATTTTCAGTTGTTTATATATGGAAACCTAAATGTTTAGTTATCATTTTTTCACTTTTGTATGGTGATAACTATTCTTTTATGTCAAGTGTATGAATGACTTATTATGTGATGTGTTTAACATAATTGTTTTGGCTAATTTCTTACACGAAACAATCATCTTTAACATATTCTTTTGTTGCAGTAATTAAATGATTTTTGTTACCAATTGCTGTTGGAAATTATTCTAGATCACATAAACAAAGCATTACTCCTAGGATAGTTTAAATTAGATGGTTTCCTTCATTAGAATAAAATTGCACATGTTATATTAGATTTAGAACAAAGGATTCTCCCCATAAAACCTTTCAAAAGAGAAAAACATTATCCCCTTAGTGTATCATTATAAACAAATTGGGAAACTATTCCCATCACCCCTAATCAGAGCCACTATTCCAAACGAAAAAGGAGTTGCTTTCAAGGTTAGAACCGGGTGGTTATCCTCCTTGTTGTAGACCTGATTTTTAGCACTTCAACATATTTGGCACTAGAAGGAGGGCCTGAACTATGAATGGTGAGAAAACCTAAATCCAAAACCCACTCGAAGAGTAAATCACCTTCAACATCTCCCTCAACTTCTCCATCGCATTCTGAATCTCCAAATTCTAAGCGAGAAGTTGAGAAAACAACAACCACTGTTGAAGACCTGAACATCTCAGATAGATCCACTCTTGAACCTCCTGAAGTTCAATCTTTAATTCATAAACTTCAAGGATTTTCCATATCACCACAGAAGTCTGAGTTATCTCAAGGTAGTGTGACTTTGCAATACATTCCTTCCCACCCTCTTACCAGATTACAAAGTGAAAAACTTGGTATTGAACCAACAGAATTCCCTCTGCCAAAAAGAAAAAGAGAAAGGAAGACACCAGAAGGGTCTGATAGTGAGACTCTTTCATCATCATCATCACCTATTTCATCTAATCCATTGCAAAGTCAACCATCCAACCCCCAACTCCATATTGTTGCTCAACAGGGTACTGGGACTACAGTATCGTCTTCCCAACCACTTACTTCATCTGCACTTTCCTCTATTAGTGTCTCAATGATTCCAGGAAATCCTCCACCAAGACCATGGGCCAATCCAAGGGCAGTCGCAATGCCTGCACCCTTGAGTCAATTGCCAGCTCATCCTGAAAAGTGGCTGCCAAAGTTTAACCCAGATGCAGTCATACTAGCAGAAGAACACATAAATAACTTTATGTTGTCCATAAACTTAAATGGAGTTACTGAAGAAGATGCTACAGTTAGAATTTTCTCGTATACCTTACAAGGAGTGGTTGAGTCTTGGTATTTTTCATTATCTTCAAGATCCATTACTAGTTGGAATATTTTCCAAGAGCAATTCTTGATGAAGTTCGGTGATGATAGGTATACAGTGACATTGATCAATGACCTCCCAAATCTTAAAACTGAATCAAGAGAACCCATCAAATATTTCAACTCGCGATTTAATAAGCTTTTAAATAAGATCCCTACCACATCCAAGCCTAGCGAAGAAGTTCGAAGCGAATGGTACATATCTGCCTTATCTTCGAAGATAACAATCTCTGTAGATAGGGCCGCTAAGCCAACATTGGCCGAAAACATGAAAGAAACAATAACAGTGGAAAAATGTATCTTAGCTTTAGAAAAGAAAAATGTTGTTGATGAAAGAAAATCTAAAAAGGTTGCTTTTAAAGATGACCCTAAGAAAAAACAATCAAAGGACCCATCTGATTTGGAAGGGTTATAGAAAGTTTGAAAAACCATGTCTAACGAAATGGTTGATATTAAGAAACAAGTGGCAAAGACCTCTTCTAAGAAACCTTATAAGCCTTTCAGAAAGAATCCTTCAACCAATCCAAAGCCTCCCAACACTATAACAAATGCAGAATCAGAAGGAGAAGAAGGGGAAGCTTTGAATGAGGAACATACTAATGATGATGAGGTTGTTGAACTACAAGGAATGTGGGACTTCATTCTTCCAAATGAAGAAGATCAAGATTCATTACCAATAATTACCAGAAGTAGAAATCAACTTGATCCTCCATAATCCAATTCTACAAAGAAAAACTCAAGCTTAGCTTCCAAAGATAAATTCGCAAGTAAGAAATCATCACCTAAAGCGACTCAGACTAACCCAGTGCAATCTGATTCAGTGGCTCCATCTAAAACACTTATCATTTCTAATGAAATGGAGTATAATATTGTTTAAGACATGAAGAAGACTAGGGCCAATATTACTTTTCATGAGCTGAGTAAATTAAAGCATCAACAGAACCTACTTTTGAAAGAGCAGCATGCAGTACCTATTGCACCTCTTCCTGCCACTGTAATCTCACAAGCTACTCATGAAATGGGGAGACCTCCAACTAGAATGTCAAATAAAGTTGATCTAAATGACATTGCTTTAATTGGAGGTAGGTCAAAATCCCGTACTCCTCCATTCCTCCTTACCTTCAAAGTTTTCAATAAAAATTTGCATAACTTCTTGGTTGACTTCGGCGCTTCATCTAACATTTTTCCTAAGACAGTTTGTGCAAAGTTAAACGTCCAACCTCAAAAGTTTGCAGTACGCATAGTGCAACTGGACTGGTCTCAAGTTGAAGTCATTGGCGAACTAAATCAAGTGACCATAAGGCTTTCATCAAATCCAAAGGTATGTCAAGTCATTGATATTCTTGCTGTAGATATTTCTGAGTTTTATGGATTAATTCTTAGAAGGGATTGGTCAGAAAAGCTTCACGGTTACTTTGCGACTGACTGGTCACACATGTGGCTCCCTTACAATGGTAAACTAAATCAGTTAAAGGTTGAGCGGGAAAGACACCAAAAGTACATAGTAACGGAGTTAGAAGGAGAAAATGAACCTATAGTGTACAACAACAATATAATTTGAAATTATTTTGTTAACTCGTTCTTAGGGAATTTCAATGCTCATACTTCACCTTTCTTAGAAAATTCAGTTTTATCTCAGGTAGAAAATTTTTCTCAAACAGATACTTCTAAATGCATTAGTTTTGCAGATAGGCCTGTAAATAAATCTTTGTTTTGGAAATTATTTTCGACGGTTCTAAGTCTAATGATGGAGCAAGAGCAGGTTGTATATTAATTAGTCTCGAATGAGAGAAGACCATGCTAACTTGTAGACTCGATTTTGATTGCACAAATAATACTACAGAATATGAAGCTCTAGTTCAAGGGTTATACAAGGCAATCAGGCTTGACATCAAATATATACAAGTCTTTGGGGATTTTGAGATTGTTATTAAGCAAGTACAAAATACTATACATTGTCTATCAGGTCATTTAAAGCATTATCAATCATTAGTACAAGACCTGACTGCACACTTTGTAGCATTTAATATTTCATCCATTCCTAGACTCCAAAATGCTAGTGCTGACCTTCTGGCTAATGTAGCTTTCAAGGTCATTCCCTCAGAAGACTATAGTCCAGACAGATTCTCAATCGAATTTATATTTAGACCCTCCATCCCTGATAATGTTACCAACTAGAGATTTTTTAATGATGACCTTGATATTGTAAGTTTTCTAACTTCAAAAGGCTCTTACAATAATGAGATAATTGATGAGGACCAACATGACAAGAAGCTACAACAAGAAAGCACAAATAATGCTATACCTAAATCTGTAGTCAAATTAGAAGACCTATATGATTTAAAAGATAGATTCAAAAGGTCCACTAATTCAAAACTTCAGAGTTCAACTCTAAGATATGAATTAGTGAATCAAGGGACTCACATAAAGCCACAGAATATAAACTTAGGTCTTGGTCTTACTCCAGAGGAAAAATCAGACTTCATTCGACTTTTGAAGCAATATAAAAATGTCTTTTCCTGGAACTATGATGACTTCAAAACTTATGATACTTCAATCATACAACATATAATCCCAATGATCTCTGACCAAAAACCAGTCCAGTAGAAGCTGAGGAAAATCCATCCTAATCTGGAAAGCCAGATTAAGTCTGAGCTGAATAAATTATTGAAAGCCAAAATTATTTTTCCTATTCAACATTCTAGATGGGTTTCCAACCTGGTACCAGTCAGAAAGAAAAATGAAGACATTCGGATTTGTATTGACTTTCGAAATCTAAATAAGGCTGTCAAAAAGACAATTTTCCATTACCACCTATGGAATAAATATTACAATCAGTTGTAGGGTCTGAATTGATGTCCTTTTTAGATGGCTTCTCAGGATATAACCAGATTTTAGTCCATCCAAATGATCAATTGAAGACAACATTCAGAACCAAATGGGACACATATGCATGTCAAAAGATTGCATTTGCACTGATTAATGTTGGTGCCACATTTCAAAGGGCCATAGATATTGCATTTATAGGATTAGTGAATAAGTCAGTGGTGATTTACTTAGATGACATAACAGTGTATTCTAAAAAATGTAGCAATCACCTTAGAGATGTAAAGCAGATCTTTCAATGTTGTCAAAAGTATGGGATCTCACTTAATCCAAAAAAGTCTTGTTTTGCATTAAGTGAAGGAAAACTCCTCGGATTCATAGTGTCTAAATCTGGAATCCATATTGATCTAGATAGGATTAAAGAGATTTCTGAGATAACCTTACCCCATAACAAAAAAGCAATACAATCCTTCCTTGGTCAAATCAATTTCATTAAAAGATTTGTCCCTGACTTTTCAAGAATTGTGTCACCTCTCCAAGCAATGATCAAGAAAAACTCCCTTCAAATGGGGTCAAGCAGAACATGAAGCATTCAACCTAGTTAAACAAGCAATTATAAATGCCCCATATTTAGCGACTCCAAAATTTTTTGATCCCTTCATTTTGTATAATTTTCCTCTGAGAAATCATATGCTGCAATACTCACGCAAGCCAATCAAGACAAAGTAGAAGCCCCAATTGCCCTTTTTAGTTCAAATTTGCAAGGGGCCAAATTAAATTACTCCAACATTGAGAAAGAGGCTTGTGCTATTTTCAAAGCAATCAAGCAGTTTAGACCCTTTCTCCTCAAAACCCATACAAAACTAATAGTGCCATTTCCAGCGGTAAGAAACCTTTTGGTACAAAAAGATGTGGGTGAAAAGAGAGTGAATTGGGTCACAACCCTGCAAGAATATGACACTGAAATGAAGCCAGCAAATATTGTAAAAGGTGAAGGTTTTTGCGGGATGTTGGCTGGAGCATTGCATATATTAGAAATACCATCCCTTGATCATAAGGTACAACTGAATGAGGTAAGCCTAAACGATATTGAATCAAGATATGCTGATATCATGTTTTACCTAAAAAATGGCTATGCTCCTTCACATTTGAATCATAGAAAGAAAAGATCCCTTAGATTAAAAGCTAAGAAATATCAAATCATAAATGATGTACTCTTTAGGATGAATTATGATTCTGTTCTTCTTAGATTCCTTGAGAAATATAAAGCTGAAAAGGTGTTGCAGGAACTTCATGATGGACCAGTAGGTGGACATTACATAGGAGATGCAACAACACACAAAATCTTGCATGTAGGCTACTACTGGCAAACATTATTTAAGGATGCACATATGTATGTAAGAAGATGTCATATTTGTCAAACTACTGCTCAAAGACAGAGGAAACCCTCATTACAATTACAACCGGTCAACATCGATCAACCATTTCAGCAATGGGGATTAGATATAATAGGTGAGATCGTTCCTCACTCTTATAAACAGCATAAGTATATCCTTACAACTATTGATTACTTTACTATGTGGGTAGAAGCGGTTCCTCTCAAGACATCCAACTCTGAAAATATCATTGATTTGATAGATCAATTCATAATTACTAGGTTTGGCTTACCTTCTACTTTAATGTTTGATAATGCATCATATTTTTCTGGTAATGCTATGACTGAATTTGCACTCAAAAGAGGTTTTAAACTTAAGTATTCTACCAATTATTACCTGCAAGGGAATGGTTTGGCTGAATCAACAAATAAAAACTTGATCAAAATAATTAAATGAACTATTGATCAAAGTCATAGAAATTGGCACAAATCTTTAATGAATGCTCTTTGGGCAGATCGGATAACTAAAAAATCTTCCATTGGCACTTCTCCCTTTAATTTAGTTTATGGGAAATAAGTGGTTCTCCCAACTCACTTAGCTATTCCTTCTTTAGCCTTAGTTTAGTTCATTGAAGAAACACCTTCCTCATCCTTGCAGCTAAGACAATTGTAGATCCTTAAGTTAGAAGAGGAATGAGAATAAACCAAAATTACCCATGTGCATCATCAAGCATTAGTAATTCAAACTTGGTGTCCAGAAAATATTTTCAAATTGGAGATTTGGTATTGAAATGGGATAAAGCCCACGAAGAGAAAGGCAAACATACTAAATTCCAACGGATGTAGCTTGGACCATTCCAAATTGTTGAAACTATAGCTCCATCGACTTTTATGTTACAAGACTTAGTAGGGAAAAGAGAGTCTTTACCTGTTAATGGACAGATCCTTAAAAAATACTTTCCATAGAAGATGACCTTTTCTATGTTTGTAAACTATTATCTTTAGTTTATTTTTCTTTTTGATAATAAAACAGGTTGAAAATGTTTACCTTTTGGTTTCCATCAAAAAATTAGTGTCTTTTTTCAATTTTGTTTTTTGCTTGTATAAATAGAAATGATTAGGAGAATTATTCTTTATCATTGAAAAATAGAATCAAGTGCTACATAAATCTGAAGATTTTACTTGTCTTTTGTTTCAACTTTACAAGTTCTGATTGAAAACAACCTTTAGTAGGAAATTGTGTTATATCAGTCATGAAAAACATCAATAATAAGACAAAGATTCTCTATAGAAAAGCTACTTCTAAAACTCTACAATTGTCGTCCAGATGAACTCTTAAGGAGCCAATGGCATCCTCCCCACCTTAGGGAATTGCAGCTTTCAAAGAATAATCTAGTTATGCACTATAAACTTAAATAATAAGAGGTCTCATCAAGAGTCAGCTTATCATGATCATAAAGATTATAACTAGCTGACATTGCCAAACTGCATACCAAAACAGGGTAATGACTCAAGATTGTTTCAATCAAAAGACAACGGGTCTCATCATGAGCCAGCTTGTTCAGATAGTTATAAATCAAGAGAATGGCACAGTCAAAATTGGCCACCAAACCAAGATATTGTTCTTTAAGAATTAAAATAAAAGAAAAAGAAATAAGTGTAGATGAGGATTTATCTTTGAGAATTGCATACTTCTTAAGTAGGATACTGGATCACTGTTAGGTAATAGGTAACCCTATCGAGGCTATGCATGCTTGCTGGTAGTAGAGGCTCTACCTATGACAAATGAGTACACCTAAAACTGATCTACAAAGATGTCTTTGTTTTTATCTTTATAAACCAAGTAATGACTAATGTAAGTACAATGACTAGCTTTAGGAAGAAGAGGATCAAAATTAAGATAGATGGAACAAAATGTTGTTGTTAGCAAATAACACTTTGTACCTTATATTTCTAAAATAAATTTTGATTTTCAAAAACCATTTTTATTTTAGAAGTTTTAGAAAATTCAAAAAAATATGAGAGATAATTGGTTCTTTCAAGTGAATCACCAATTGTTGTGAACATCAGCAACTCCCCTTTTTATTATTGTTAGCAATAACATTAATAAATGGGGACCCTTCTAACAAATCAAAACTTAGCACTTAAAATTGTATTTTGTTTCAATAACACATGATGTCAAGGTAAAATTCCCAAAAAATATAAATTCCTATCTTTTCATGCTTCATGCACATAAAAAACATTAGAATTCTTAAACCTCCTTATGAAAAGGTGCAATACAACCACAAAGCTAGAAAAACCCTTGTAAGAGAAAAGTATTGAGTACTAAGAAAAAATCTTTAACACCCGATCTTTTAAGGATAAGCATCGCATCACATCACAAAAGGGTAACGACGAGCATTCTTTATTAAGAAACTCTTTGAAAAGAGAGAATGTGAAACTGTGAGATCACAAGTCTTATAAACTTACCACATATCGCATATTCCATTAATCATAGCACCACTTAATACAAAATGCCCAGATATTGCAAAATGTGATAAAGCTCTCGCAAATCGCATCTCGCAGCTGCATGATGAAATGAATGATTGTTATAAATAAAATGTTTCGCGATATTGCGAACTGCGATATTGTGAAGCAAATCACAAAATCACTTTATCGCAAATCTAAGGGCTCAGAGTTCAATGATATTACTTTCCGTCATTTTATACAAGATTTATGAGAATTAATGTTAGCTTAATGGCCCATTGATGATATTTATTAAAATCAACTCAGGTCTAGTTTAAAGGGTTATTTCACATAAGGTGATATCTTTGATATGATTTTAAAAATTATAAGCTTTCCCGTCACCTTATTGCTATTAATTATTCACCACCATACTCCTTGTATATCTGTTCTCTGCTTACTATTTTCAGGAGCAATACATAGAGTAGAATGCAGAACATAATGGGAAAGAAAGGCAAAGTCCTTGCATCTGAAAAATCAGAGATGACTCTATTATTCACAGACACCACTTGTACCAGGGAAGCAGGAATATCTACTTGGGAAGGCATGTATTGACTGTTAGAATAGGAAAACCCAAGAGTTATGGAGGTTATAGTTACAATAGATGGACATGGGTCATCAGAAGCATCACTAACATAGCTTACATGCTCGTTTCTGCACCGTATTGCAGCGAGGCCAAAGATATTCCCTTACATGGATATGGTAAAATGGGTTATAGATCACGCTGATATATCCGACAGGGAATTCAAGACATGGAACTAGGAGATCATGGGGTCATTTACCCCAAGTAATTTGAGGCGTATGTATCACTTACCAGAACCCCAAGCCAGTTATAACAAACAATTTGTGGGAAAATTCACCAAAGAGAACGAGGATTTGGCACACTGTATGAAGAACAGGTCTGCGAAAGAAGAACCATTAAAGAAGGACAAAAATGGTATGTACGCCACTGGCTCCCTCACTTCGCCCAATTTTTTTGCTGCTGTAATGTTATGTAGGCTATTTGGGAAGGCAGATATAAATAAGTTTTCATCAGAATGGTTGCCTTTAATGGATGTGGCCACCAATGCCAACATCATGGATTGGGCCCATATTTTATCAGATAATTTAGCTTCTACTATTTTGAATTATTGAACTAAAAGAAGTTTTGCTCATAGATTTTACCCTCCATTATTTTTAGCTGCCTATGTCATTGATGCTATTTGTTTTGTCTCTAATTTTCCCATCATGGGGTGGAAATGGACAGTGCAGAACCCTTTACCTATTCAAGTCTACCTTAAATAATTGTGGGAATCTAATTTCGTCCCAAATTTCTATAAAATTTGTCATGGAGTAATGCTTCCCATTCATAAAATTTTATATAACACAGATGCTCCAATATTTTCCCCAGATGCTGAAACTGACATTCTCCCTGTGGGAAGGTGGTTCGGGGAGGATTGCCTCGCTGCATGTGCTTCCTTTGTATGTTCCCAAAAAACTCATAGCTCAAGAGATAGCTTACCAAACCTGTGGTATTAGCGGAATGAGCAGAGAACTTAAGAATAAGAAGAAGGCCATCTCGCCTCAATTCCCTATGGTCTACGGGGCCTTCACAATATTTTATTTGGGACAAACTTTTAAAGAGGTTGATAATATGGTAAGTCTGCAGCTACCAAGGTTCCAAGGGAGGTAGTACAATCCCTTGGATACTATCAAGAATTTTACAACCATGGTCAAAATAAAAGTGTTTACTAAGGAAGATGACATCTTCGACGATGTCTTTTGGTTGAAGAGCTCTCTCAGAGAGATTATACATATGGAACAAATTTAGTTTGACCAAGAAAAGCTTCAACAGTTTAACCATTACAGAGAAGAAAGATTGGAAAATGTCCCATTGGACAAATTGTGTTTTGAACCAATAAGGGAGCCCACTCCCAGTATTAGTATAAGTGAAAGTTCAAGAGAGGAAAAGTCTAAATCAAAGTCTGAAAGGGAATCAACTGAAAATTTGATAAGCAGTCAAAAGGTGATCAAAGTAGAAGTCAAGCGTTAATCAAAGATACAGCTCAGTCTGTAGAAAAGCATGATGAGCAGGTTTCATCCCCAAAATAGGCCGAGACTCCCGCTCCCGTTGCAAAGCCAACAAGTCCAATTATAGTAGACCTAGAAAAAGAGTGCGAGAATTTCAATGAACTAATCAACACCGAGGAACAAAATGCAGGTCCATTGATAAACCCAAGGGAGACAACCACGTAAATGATAATATAAGAGGTTATCAATACTCAAGAGACAGAGCATATTCCTGTTGCTCCGTCATCTGAAATAGTGCTAAAAATAGAGGAGATTCCCCCTCTGGATGTATTTTATAGCCCATAGCATAAGGCCCTTGTCAGGAGACAAACAAAGAAATGAAAATAGATATTGTACCTTCTCCAGAGGTTGAACCTTTAGATGTTCTTTGGCAAGACTCGACCACCAATCCAACAGATAATCTCACTAAGCTCTCTCAAATTGCAGGGGCATATGCTTTTGCAACCATTGATAAAGCATTAGAATTTCAAACACTATTAAAAGAAAAGAAGGATAAAATCCTATTTTTGGATCAACAAATACAATAGGCTAGCGTCAGCCGAGAAGCAGAAGTACAGTTGGCAAAGTTACAATAGGACTTCCAACAAATGCAATTGAGTTATCAAAACAATCTGGCAAATAAATAACAACAGTTACAGCCTACAATAGAACTGCATAAGGACAACCCTAGAATAATTCATTACAGAAGCCCTTGAGCTCAACGGCCAAGTCTTACAACAAGAAGAAATTCTTTGCCAAAGAATCTCACAATGGAATTCCCATTGCGAGAAAAGTGACTACATTACAAATCAAGTCGTAGACTTACAACTTGATTATGATTTAATTTTTAAGAAAGTTTCTGACTTTGTGAATTGGCAGAATTCGGAGGAAGGAAAAAGCGCAGAACTTCCCAGGATTGATAAATCCCACAAAGACATGTTATTTACAAAATGGGATGCACAGCTCAAGGACGCAGAGCATGCAATGGAGGAGGCAGCAACAGCAGCAAGTAACGTCATCGAATGCATCAATGAAAATTTACATAAGGAAAATTTAATATCAGAAACCACTCCGGGATTTCTCCTAATGGCACAACAGCTACAAACAAGGTGGAAGCAAACAACAGAAAAGAAGGAAGAGTCAATTAAGCAGATAGTGCCAACACTCACCAATTCCGTATTTGCAAGTCAATTGAAGGTTGAAGTTGGTCAACCAACGCTCCTAAAGCCCATGCTGGACATTTGCAACTTAAAGGTATAGATACATGCTTTAGCATAGATTCAATTTTAGTTTAATTATTAGTTCATTTTTGCTTAAAATGAGGATGGTTTTTTTGAACCTCCTCATCTATTTTTGTAATAACTATTTCTAGTTCTCATTAGAGTAGTATCTAAACCCCTCCCATGCATTTAGAGATGGGTCCAAAATTTTTTCAAAAACAATTCTTCAGAACATGCACTTTTGCTCCCTCTAAGGAGGTTTTGATAAATGAATGGAACGAGATTTATTTTTATCTGAGTTTAATGTCTACTACTGGAATGCACTTCTGTACACTTAGTAGATGTTGAATTATTTGAAGATAAATCTATATCGCTGAAGCTCATGAGTAGAACCTATTATCAATGGTACTTTTATCTCTTAATACTTTTTGCTTATAAGCCAAGTGATATATTATTTTTAGTTGTTTATATATGGAAACCTGAATGTTCAGTTATCATTTTTGCACTTTTGTACCATCATAACTATTCTTTTATGTCAAGTGTATGAATGACTTATTATGCGATGTGTTTATCATAATTGTTCTGGATAATTTCTTATACGAAACAATAATCTTTAATGTATTATTTTCTCGTACTAATTGAATTATTTTTATTACCAATTGTTGTCAAAAATTATTCTAGATTGCATAAAGAAAGCATTACTCTCAGGGTAGTTTAAATTAGATGTTTTCCTTAACTGGAATAAAATTGCACATGTTAGATTAGATTTAGAATAAAGCATTCTCCCCATCAAAACCTTTCAAAAGAGAAAAACATCATCCCCTTAGTGTATCACTATAAATAAATTGGGAAACTGGTCCCATCACCCCCAGTCGAAGCCATTATTCCAAACGGAAAAAGAGCTGCTTTCAAGGTCCGGACCAGGTGGTTATCCCCCTTGTTGTAGACCCGACTTTTGGGACTTCAACACCTTCCCTTGTAACTGGTAAATTGCAAGATGGGCCTTCAAATTGTGATCGTAGTCGTAAATCTGGAAATACTTGTTCATGTTGATGATCCAAGCTTCCACAACTTGTTCATGCTCCCCATCAATCATTGGAGGTTTAATTTTCTTAAACTCACTGTGTAGCTCCATTTTCTGTATTTTTGGTCCTTTACTTCTGGATGCATTATAAAATTCCTCTTCATTAGTCTCTTGATCTCCTTTCCATTCTTGGTTTTCATATCTTTGCCTTCCAGTCCTGTTTTCTTGGTTAGAACTTGGATTAGGGGGTTGATGATTATGATTTTCATAAAAACTCTTTATTATTATTTCTAACTCTTGCATCAACCTTTTGCTGTTAGATCTTAACCTTTCCATTTCTCTTTTCAACTGCTGAACTGTCTCAAACAATGTAACTTTAATGTTTTGGGATTCCTCTCCCAACTAGACCCATATTTCTGGATTAAACTTCAATAGTTGGATTTGTGTGAGCTCCCACCACTAGCCTTCCTGTTGGCATATGTCCACCTCTTGCCATATTGTCTTTTCTCCACTCATTGTTAATACAAATACATTTTGTTATTGATTGTCACCCAAAGGCCATGATGTTGTATCCTAGGCACTTTGATACCACTTGTCACATACCTTATACATTTACTAGATACATAGATAATATGACAATTACAAAAGGATTTAAAAGCATGATTACCATGACCATATAACAATAAAAGGACTAGATTGATAGTTTAAATATTTAAAGAAGGTAAACACTACGAAATAAATTTGGCTTCAATATGAAGGTATAAGTTAACTTTATGTAGGAACCATACAATTGCAAAACCTTATAATGTGTACAGCTGGTGACTACCACTCATTGGACATATACGCTCGCTAAATTTTCCTTGGGTTTGATATTGTTTTAATTACATTTATGGACTATGTTGAGTCCACTATTCAGTCCAACTGTTGACTCCTAGTCGAACTTTCCCAAAGGGTTCTCACCACTGTACACTTAGCAATGAGTTCTTGGGATGTGTTGTGTAATCGATGGTCCTCGAGTGCTAGTTTCATCAAATAGTCTGAATTGTGTTGGAAAGTCTATCGAGTAACTACCCTCTTGCTTGCACCATCTCTCATTCTCATTTGCATGTTGTCGCTCTTACGATTCTGCCTTCGGTTACTGGTTAGGATCTATCACTGGAGACTTCTTCTTACGACCTAGGTCTCATTTCCTCTCATAATTCTTCAGGCTATCAAATAGACTTCATTTTGAACAGGTAAATTTCCTTATTCTCTAATTTCCATTGGAAAACGACAATATTCCTTTTGGGTATTAATTAACTGGAGTGATTTATAGGTGCAGGTGACTTTGTTTTATGATCTGACTCCCAATGACAAGAGGGTTAATGGCTTTTACATCTTATACACTACTTCTTGTGATCTCTTCTTGTCGGTATGGTTACCTTGGTCGACTTTCATTAATTTAAAGAATTGTCCCCTTACCTTTGACATATTATATGACTGTAGGTATGCGGCAACACAACTTCGCTCTCTAATATCGTAGGTATGCTGAGTGAGTTCAAAAAATCTTGTTAGGAAAAAGGTTTTGTTTGGGTTGCCACACCAAAAGTTAAGAGTTTAACATCTTTCTTTGTTGTTTTTGTTATAGGTAGTTTGTTTACTTATCAACTTTCGTGTTGGCTGAGGATTATTTTATATCTTCCTCAAACTGGCTGGTGGTTAATTGGTCGTGACAGGTGTGGCATTACTCTCGACCTCCTACTCGACTCTAAGAAACAAACGCTAATAGGATTTTATAGCCTTTCTAGGATAGGATTATTTATTAAAAGAATGAAAATGATCTTATTAAATTGTGTTTTTGTCGTTGTAGGGTTCTTACTTTTATATTGAGATTTACTTAACATTTTCTTTAAAAGATTGTTCGGTTGTACTAGGAATTCATAGTTATTAGTTTGACTTGCTATTGATGGTGCTAGACCCGCAAACATGTCAGGGGATCTCCCTGGTAAGAATTACCAATTAGACCTCAAACCGTTTGGTGTAGTAGTCCCAACAGTGGGTTGTACGGCAATGCCTTAACCACGGTTTCACACAGAGGCAAGAAAGATGTCCCTTTTGGTAGTAAGGGGGTGACAGTTGCGGTGAGTCAAGGAAGGTGCATGAGAGGTTATAACACATGGGGAGTGAGGTGAGTGCACCCCTTGGAGACCTATAATAGTACTCGTCTTGGAAGGGAACAAATGAGCAAAGATACATCATCGATTGGAAAGCAAGATAGTGAGAAATCCAAAGTGATGTTCAAACCAATAGCACATCTGCAATAGGATTCATACAATTGCATACAAATAGTTCATACACAAATGCGTAAGTTAAATAACATACATTGCTACAACAACCAGAATAGTCCAACTAAAATAACAACATATCCATGAAAACATGTTGACTCTGCTATATTAAGAAGTGTAAGTTCTAGTCATACAATACATCCATGTACACCCGCTAGTTCCAATAGTGGAGTGTTAGAGCCACAACCACCAGCTCCTCCAAATAGATATACTAGCTCTACGTAGTGGAGAAGCCAAGGCATGTTACAATATTGTCGAAGCTTTCTCTAAGATAGTCCTATAGAAGCTTCGCTGACCAAAATCCTATACAATGAGTTATGAGGGACTATTTATAGCAAAAGGGCGGGGTGGCCCTTGACATTCCTCTTTATGACAATTCAACTACCCTCATGACTCTTCACCTACTCTATGACTGTTACATCCAACTATTCACACTTAAACTTACACTTGACAAGATGTTACATTGCAATGCACATGTACCCATGTGAGACAAAATGGCTTAAGCAAGCCATGCAGGACATCATTATGACTCGAACAAGTGTGGGAAGTCCAACTCTTTCACATCCTCATGATGATCAAATGTAGCGTACTGGTGCCAAGATCGATATTCTGTAATGGTGTTTGTGTACTCCAAGGTGACATCTTTATAGAACCTGACTCTTGACTACATAGAATCTGGGTACACTACTCAGGCTCCTCTGTCCAACTCTTCTAACAGCATGCACATCATTGTCTTCAACATGATCCAACCAGTAACATACTTTTTCATGATCTCTAAACTGATTTGCAAGTCTGGGCTGGTGGATATGCACGTCAACTCTTCAAAGTATGAGTCAAGCTCTAGTCAGACCTGTGCCTTTGTCTTCACCTGGGTGAGAGTCCCAATAGATGGGATTGCATGTGCATGAACCACAACATCCATACTCTTGAATACACATGCATGGGAAGCCTGTAAACTAGTAATGAGTTGTGGGGACTCTTCATAGTTCTGGATTTGACTTCCGATGCGTGCCTTTAGCTTGACTTCTTTAGGCTTCATCATCTTAGGCAAGTGAAGCAGGGCTCCCTTGTATCTCATCATCCATGTTTTCATGTAATCAATGGTGGCATGCATGTTTGACAAGATACGTGCTCTTCTAGCACATCATTGTTGCAAACCATTGAGATGGATAACTATCTTTATGCACGGTACCAAACTTGGAATACAATGCCCGCATGAATGTGTCAAGGGACAACACTTCATCTAGTATTCCTTTCTTCAATTCTGCTCTAGAAGATGGTGTAACCAATTCTCCTCCGTGCTTGGCTATCTGTAGTTCCTTCGCCATTATCTCGTTCTCAGCTAGCAAAAA
This sequence comes from Pinus taeda, assembly GCA_000404065.3. NCBI lineage: Eukaryota > Viridiplantae > Streptophyta > Pinopsida > Pinales > Pinaceae > Pinus > Pinus taeda. Next base: position 56,031 of record APFE030279730.1, on the reverse strand, counting down.
GTGAACACTCGAGCTAGGGGCTTTAGCATAAGCTCTGGTACCATCAGCTAATTCTGTTGGATGTTTGCACATTTCAGACATAAACACTCATTCCTCATACTATGCAATATTCCGGAGCTGACAGTATGCGATACTGCACAACTCCATCTTAAGACTCATCGAATGAGATGTTGTGCATCACTCCTTCTGGCTGATCTCCAAGGATCTCAGTGTCTCCTTGGTCACTTGGAACGTTCTCATATTTTAGATGTGGTGAAGTAGGTGGGTCGACCTCTTGGTGGAGAGACATGAGGTTGGTGTCTTGCTCTAATTCCTGCTGCTCCGTATCGATATCCATATCCATTTGTTCAAGTACTCACTCTATCTCCTGGGCGAAGTCCTACTCTTGCGATGGCTCACCCTATTTGCATGATGCCAACTATTCTGATGAGTCCACTACCTATACGGGTGTTATTCCATCCACCAGCACAAGTTTCTCACCCTTCTGTACTTGTTCTTGCTGCGCTTCCCTCTCATGTTTTCATAGCTCTTGTTCCTTCTAGAGTTTCTCCTTAAACTCATGAAATTCCCTCTTGGTTTCCTCCATTCTCCATTTCTCTCTCTTCATTTTTGTGTTTCGCTTATTGCGTTGTTGCCTCTTTGTATCTATAGCTATAACTACTTTCTCCACTAGTGGATCTTGATGAAACTTGTAGCTTTGATCTTCCTCCATGTGGTTGAAAATCTTCTTCTTTCCCTTTTCATGCACTAGTATATTCACCCTTGTTGCCACTACTGCTTCTGGTGCTCTGTAGGATGCTGCTTCACATTGCTTTGCTAACCATTCCACAAAGAAGCTAACCGTTTCATTGAGTGTGGAGGATTTGTAACAAATCTCCATGTGTCCTCCTTTGCCCATTGACATGCCCTGTCAATCTAGTTGAATTGTACTCTCGTGCAGTGATCTTTCACAAGGTCATACAGATTGTAACTTCAGAGGTTGAATGGATACTTCCTCATCTACTCTGCTTCGACATCCACATGCTTGAACCTTAGAATATTGTATAACCCAATGCGCGACGGAAGAGCGGGCCAAGGTACCTTCTTCTTTCGGTGCAACCTAGCTATCAATCTTGTTGAGATGTGATATGCTACTTCCAACATGACGAGTATGTCCAAGGAAAATTTCAATAGAACATGTGAAGGCTTTTGTGCGTTGTACATCCATATGAAGGTGTTGTACGATGAGGCATACCAATCAGAAATTTCTATCAGTGCCTCCATTGTTGCCTTCGACATGCAGGGTGGATCTTGTTTGAATATCATCTTCTAAACCAGGGTGACAAAATGATCGGACGATTGTGTGATAACTTCTTTGAAGCTGCATTCAGAAAACATCTTAGAATAAGTGTTCATAGCAGTCTTCCTCAGTCTCCATGGCCACTTCAAGCGCGGGAATTCCTATTGGGCACAGATTTCATCCAAGATGTAAGTGGACATCTACATTTCTACTTGCATACCTTTGGGCAGTTTTTGAGCCCTTATTACCTGTTCCTTTAGCTGATGAGCCAACATGTTGGACTAGTTACATGCTTTGATCACCCAAATCTATGGGAAAGCTTCCATGCTTTCTTGGCCATAAAATTGACATGCAAAAATGACCAAGTATTGATACACCTTCATAGTGTCTTCGTCTTGTAGATCTGGTTGAGCGTCATCCTGAATTTAGCCAACTCCTTCACCCAGTTCTTCAAAATGTCTTTGGAGTTGGCATTGTTGCTCAGGAACTTGAAGGGTGTCTCCATGATGGTCACAGGATCTATCATCTGATACATATTATCATAATCCTATGCCCTGAAGTTAGCAATCTTCGTCCCACTAACACTGCTCAATGTCATCGTCTCAGTATCGGTGTGCGAGACAATCCAATGTATCATGTCCGCGCATGGGAGCATGAGATACCTGCATGCAATGTGGTACAAGCCATACTTGTGGATGTTCACATAAACCTGGCAGTCTTCGAGATCTTCCGAAATGTGCCTATGAATGCATCATCTATAAATAGCTTGGTATCTTCATAGATCTATAGAATTGCGGACATCCACTCAACTGTTGCTCCAGTTGCACTTCCGTCATTGTCCTTTTATCCTGCTCTCTTGGAGGACATTGATCCTAAAATTCAAAGAGGTAGATGAACACATGAAATATCTGAAGAAATAGTGACATGCATGGCAATAAATATGTCAGTGAAAACCAAAGAAAACTTGAGGAAAGACATGCAACAAACCTAGGGATTGATAGGCAAGGATTACGGAATTTCTTCTAAGAGGTTGGCTAACTAGCTACCAAAAATGCTTAAAAGGCAATTTAGGTTGCCCAGGGAGGTCATTGGTTGTTGGATTTGTGCAATGCACAATCTAGGCTGGCCTGCTAGTTGCTGGAATTGTACAACATGCAATTTCAGCTAGCAATTGTTGCAGGACAAGTGACTGCATTGCGCAATTTTCTCCACCAACAGTGACTATCCCTTAGAATTGCACAATGCAAGCCTAGAGGACAAATCTTGGGCATAAATGTGCATTTCCTAAGAGGAAGATAGACCCTTGCTTCTCAGGATTGCTAAATGTTTCCATGGTGAGGCAAAATTCGAGCCAAGACTGCCCAGATCCCACAACTGGCAACTGAAAGCAAATGTGAAGGTGAATGTAAAGTGATACTCAGTGTGAGCAGAAGCAAATGATCATGCATGCAAACAATGAATGAAAGATTTAGAAATGGAACAACATGCATGTGGGTGAAGTGAGTCACTGAATCGGTGATTGTTCATGAAAAATAGTTTCATGCATGTGACAATAGTGAGATGCTAAAGAAAACTGAAACAGTGCTAGTACAAGCTAGTATGTATGTAAATGACCACAAGCATTCATAGAAATCAAGAAAACAACACTCACACAAGAGAAAACACAAAAAGCGACAGAAATGCTGAAAAAGACAAGTTGAGACCACATACCCATGCATAACTGAGCTGGATGTATCAAAGAGTTCTAGAAGTGTTGTGTGATGTTAGAGCTCCAAGATTGATGTGAAAAGATGAGCTCTGAAGCATCAAATAAATAAGTTTGAAGCTCGTGACACGCATCCCACAAATCTAGGAAAAAGTGACAGTTGGAGGAAAATTCTAAAACGATCTTTGCATGTAACTTCTAGCTGCTAAAAATAACTCCCTAAAATCTAGAGATGATTTTTGCATGTTTATTTTTCTATTCCAGGAGAAAGCATCCCATGCATGCAAGCCAATTTTCTTTGGTCCCATGTGAAATTGGTCAAACCCACTGCACATGCAAGAGGTTTCTCAACCGCTGGGAGAAAATGCGCATTTCTGGGAGGGAGATAGGCTAGCTACCCAAGATATTTGTGCAATTACTGGCAGAGCAACTGATTATTGCCCAATATTGTGCAATTCCTGGGCTAAACAACCCTACTAGGAGGAATTGTGTAATTTTCTATATGAAGCTTAACTCTTAGATTTGCGCAATTCTGGAGCCCAGTAGGTTCCCAGATAGAATTGTGTAATTTTTAGAGGGAAGGCCAGTTGACCTCTAGAATTGCACAATTTCTTGATAGAGCTTCTTAGCCTACAGATGGAACGGTTCGAGAGAAATAGCCTTTGAGGGGAATGCCACAAGCTTTGATGGGTAGGTTGTTTCTCTGCAAGAAAGTTACTAAAGCTTGTGTACTTGACAAAGCAAGACATGTTGCTATGAAAGGTTGTTAGGGAGGCTCTGAAACAAATCTAAGGAAAATTTTTGGAGGGTGGTAGTAGCTGCTATAACACTTGCTGACACACTAGTAGAACTCCAGCTCCCTAAATGGACCTTGTTCGTGAAAAGCAAGTCTAACACCTCCGGAAGTATTGTTCAGTTGTCAGTTCATCTTGGTTTCACCCTAGCTTAATAATAAGATGTAGCATCTACCAAGCTCTTCGTCGATTGACACAAATTCCAAGCCAAGGCAACATATTTGTTTTGATTGGGGTTGAGGCGTCTATTGGTGCACAATTTGTAAAGTTGTTAGAGTCTTAGTTTCATCTCTAGTGTTTCTCCACTGCCAATAGGCCTGGACAATACTGTGACGGAGTCACACAGGAACAAAAGCATTGCTCCTCTACTAAGGAGCCTAGTCAGTACCCCTACGGAGTTACTTGTATCACCTCTCTGCACAGGAAGCCTTTCTCTTCTTTTTCCTTATTCATTTTTCATAATTTTCTTTTATTTATTTATTTATTTATTATTTTCACTTTTCATTTTTTCATAACTATGCATAACACTTATTCATTTTAGAGGTGGAAGAGGAATCCCGACTTATTGAGAGAAGAAGTGGTTGTTCCTTTAGAGAAGTATTTTATTATATACCTCTCACATGCTTATTAAGGTTTTACCCTTCACCTTACTCTACTTTATTGAGTTGACAAGGGTTAACCCAAAAACAATTGACTAGAGTAGGTGACACTAGTTGGCAAGCAAGCATTGTGTTTTCACCAAGGTTCACATCAAAGAATATGTATTTTCCATTGAAGTATCATGGACTTAAACTAACAAGTTCTTCATACAGAGGCATGATGACAGATAACCAAGTAGTGATAGCTACATGTTGGGCATGGAATCCCCCCAAGGCATGTTTTGGGGCTTAAAACCCAAGTTTTGACCAAGTCCATTGTAAAGGCTCCACGATTTGTGGGCACGGAGCACGAAGCCATAATAGAGCCATAGATTTGTCTTCCCTTGTCTTTGTAATGTAATGTCGATATGAAAGATCCACCCATGGTCCACAGACCATGCGATTTTATAAACAAAGTGAGGCTATAAGTGTAGAAAATATAAGAAAAGAGATAGAAGCATGATGAGTCTAAGAGATTGAGTCGAAGTGGAGGTTGTGTCTTTGGGTCGCAGAGTAGGAGAAGGCTCTACAGCTGTGTGTGCAAGGGCCTAGTAGTTCGTAGCTGAGTCAGCAGAACCTTGCAGCTGAGTGCGTAGGGCAGGTTGAGTCTGTAACCATTGGAAGCATTAATAAAAGGAAGTGTTATCATAGTTCTGTGTATCTTTTCCTATTTTATGCATTATTGGGTATAAACTGCAAGTTTACTATTTATTTTCTGCACAAACTTATACAAATTTGTTGTATAAATAAATATAATGTAAGGCATCCATTTACGTGAAGATAACTAACTGGTGTAGGAAGGTAAGTAAGATCTCAGTTGCGACTTATGGAAATAGTGTAGAGCGCTACTCCAGTAGAACCGAAGCCCTACAACCCCTGGTTAGGGCTGTGCGAAGGCAAGTATATCATGGTGCGAGGGACATGGAACTACGCGAAATAACCTGCATGAAAGGACTAATAGTTGGACCAAATCAAACCCTTAGACAGATCAAGGGTGAGAAAACCTGGTTCCAGCACCCCCCCATACTACTTCGGGTGAGACCTCAGTCCGCACTCCGTAGACTGTTGCCGAAAGGGCCAGTAGTACAAGGATTTGTTTGGCTAATTAACTTTGAACCTGGGTCAATCCCCAACAAGACAACACTGAGCAAGGTCTCTTTTACTTTACCCAGCTTGTTTCAATAGTTAAACATGGTTTCATGCAAAACTAACCTATGAAAAAAATAAGAAAACAAATAACTAAGCAAACAAACAACAAAACAAAGCATAAGCAAAAGCAAATGTGAAAGAAAAGTAACCAAACAAGTAAGAAATCCAACAAGCGAAACAAGTAAGCAAGCAAGCATGCAAGCAAGAAGACTGAAACCAAACACTACTCCTACTCCTAAGGTAACGGTGCATGGGATTGATCACGTGAAGTGATATTCCCAATGTAGCCACTGGTGCATTAGTTGACCCATGTTCATGAAGTCTTCGTCCACGAGCAACCCGATTGTGCCGACCAGCAAACAAGAAAGATATAACAATAAAGAAAAACACACTTCATGTTTCAAAGTTTCCACAGGACATAAGTGAGTGCAAGTACATGACATGCGGTCCGTGGATTTGTCACGGTGTTGTGCGACCCTATGTGTAGCTTTGAAGAATACGCATACTCTTGACTATGACATGCAAGCAAATGAAAGAAACAAAGAAAACTTGCGTCGCACACGTGTGATTGCAATGTAAGATTCCACCAATGCATAAGAAATGAGATGATGCAGTTCAAGTGGATGAAGCATGATCTATGTGTGAGATTGATCTTTGATGCATACAGATGGGTGACAAGGAGTCTCGGGTGATTGAAGAATTTCCTGATCGAAAGTGAAACCAACCTCAGGACAATGAGGGCCTCACATAACCATTAGCTCGGGCTGAAGTGCCTTGACAGTTTGGAATGTTTCAACTTCATTGTCAGATAGATCATCATAAATCGGTGGTTTAAAAAAATCAACTATGATAGAATCATGATCGTGATCAAATATGGGAGTAAATGGATCACGACAGCCATGATCAGAAAAATCAATGATTTCATGAGCATCCTCATGATCTGATGAATCAAATAGTGGGGTAGATGAAAAGCGAACAAATTCATCCTTTGTGTTTCTAGAAGAGGTAGATAAAAAATCAAGTGGATTTTCAATGAATGATTCATCCTCTTCATTATTGAATCGGTCCCAAAGATAGAAAATTTTCATCTCGCTCTTCGGAGCTTGAAACTGCAAATCACAGAAGCGCTAACAAAAATCCATAGGAAATTCATGTGAAGCCTTCTTTTGTTGTAATAGTTTTTGGTCAAGATGTTCTAGATCAAAATGATAGAAAGTGTTTTCAATGAGATCAGAGAAGTGCTCAAGTGAGTGCACGTTGTTAGATGGTAGGTTGCACAACCATCGATGTGGAGATTGGAAAAGTATATATGCAAGCAACAAACTGGCTTGTTCGTCAAATATCCATCTTCCTCATGAATCATGGAAATAAGGTCATGTAAGAACTCAGGCTAGGCCACTTCACCTTCACCATCATATGTGTATGTGGACAAGAGATCAAAAAACTCGGTTGTGATGGTAACAAATTCGACATGAAAAAAGAATCCAGGAGGGAGAAGAGTTCAAGACTCTATGATAGATATGTAAAGGTTCAAAATAGGATGATAGAACACAACTTTTCATCCATCCCTCCTTCTAGTGCTAGAAATGTTGACAGTGTTGGACCCACCAACATGTCAGGCGATCTCCTCGATAAGAAGTCCCAATTAGACCTCAAACTGTTTGGTGGATTCCCAGCAGTGGGTTGTACGGTAATGCCTTGACCATGGTTTCACACAGAGGCAAGTAAGATGTCCCTATTGGTAATAAGGGTGTGACAACTGCGGTGAGTCAAGAAAGGTGCATGAGAGGTTCTAAAACATGGGGAGTGAGGTGAATGTGCCCCTTGGAAACCTGAAATAATACTCACCTTGGAAGGCAACATATGAACAAAGATGCATCACTGACTAGAAAGCAAGATAGCGAGAAATCAAAAGTCATGTTCAAACCAACAACACATCTACAACAAGATTCATACAATTTCATGCAAAATATTTCATACACAAAAGCATAAGTTAAATAACATACATTTCTACAGCAACCAAAATAGTCTAACTACAATAACAACATATGCATGAAAATGTGTTGGATTTGTTATATTAAGAAGTGTAAGTTCCATTCATACAATACATCCATGTACACCTGCTAGTTCCAATAGTGGAATGTTATAGGCACAAACCCCTGCTCCTCCAAAGAGATATACTAGCTCTGTGTAGTGGAGAAGCCAAGGCGTGCTACAATACTATCCAAGCTTTCTCTAAGATAGTCCTATCAAAGCTTAGCTGACAAAAACCCTATACAATGAGCTATGAGGAACTTCTTACAGCAAAGGGTGGGCTAGCCCTTGACATTCCCCTTTGTTACAGTTCATCTACCCTTATGACTCTTCATCTACTTTATGATTGTTACATCCAACTATTGACACTTAAACTTACACTTGACAAGAGATTACATTACAATACACATGTACCCATGTGAGACAAACTGGCTTGAGAAAGCCATGCAAGACATCACTATGACTCAAATAACCATGGGAATTACAACTCTTCAACATCCTCATGATGATCGACAGTAGCGTACTGATGCCAAGATCGGTAATCCGTGATAGTGTCCGTGTACTCCAAGGTGACATATTTGTGGAGCCTAACTCTTGCCTCCATAGCATCCGGGTATACTGCTCGAGCTTCTCTTTCCAACTCGTTTGATAGAATGCACATCATTGTCTTTAGCATGGTTGGACCAGCAACATACTTGTGCATGATGTCTGCACTGATTCACAAGTTTGGGTTGGTGACTATGCACATCAACTCATCAAAGTATGAGTCAAGCTCTAGTTGGAGCTGTGCCTTTGTCTTCACCTGGATGAGAATCCCAATAAATGGGATCGCATGTGTGTGCACCACAACATCCATAATCTTGAACACATGTGGATGGGAAACTTGTAAACTAGTGATGAGCTGCGAGAGCTCTTCATACTTCCGGATCTGACTCCAGATGCATGACTTTAGCTCGACTGCTCTGGGCTTCATCATCTTAGGCAAGTGAAGCGAGACTCCCTTGTATCTTAGCATCCATGTTTGCATGTAATCAATAATGGCATGCATGTTTGAAAAGATACATGCTCTTCTAGCACATCACTACTGCCACCTGGTGAGATGGACGATTACTTTATCCATGGTACCAAACATGGAATACAATGGCTACATGACTATGTCAAGGGACAACAATTCATCTAGTATTGCATTCTTCAATTCTACTTGGGTGGATGGTGTAACCAATTCTCCTCCCTACTTGGCCATTTGTAGTTCCTTCGCCATTCGCTCGTTCTTAGCTATCAGAAAATGAACACTTGAGCCAATGGCTTCAGCATAATCTTTGGTAGCATCAGCCAATGTTGCTATATTTTTGCACACATTAGAAAAGATTACTCGTTCCTCATACTGCACAGGAGATGTGTGATCTTCCAGAGTCAAAAATTTGCAAGACTGCACAACTCTATGTTGAGACTCGTCGAATGAGATGTTGTGCATCTCTCCTTTTGGTTCATCTCCAAGGATCTCAATGTCTTCTTGGTCACTTGGGACATGGTCATCTTTTGGATGCGGTGAAGCTGGTGGGTCGACCTCTTGGTGGCGAGGCATGAGGTCAGTGTCTTTCTCTAATTCCTGTCGCTCCATATTCGTATGCATTTGTTCAAGTACTCACTCTATCTCTTGGGTGAAGTCCTGCTCCTACTATGGCTCACCTTGTTTGCATGATGCCAACTATTCTAATGAGTTCACTACCTGTACGGGTGTTGTTTCATCCATCTGCACAACTTGTGCCCCCTACTATACATGTTCTTGCTGTGCTTCCCTCTCCTATTTCCGCACCTCCTGTTCCTTCCAGAGTTTCTCCTTCAACTCATGCAACTCATTTTATGTTTCCTCCATTCTCTGTTTCTCTCTCTGCCTTTTCGTGTTTTTCTTATCATGATGTTGCCTCTTCACCTCTATGGTCATAAATTCTTTCTCCACTAGTGGATATGCTTGGAACTTGTATATTTTCTCTTCCTCCATGCGATCAACAATATTCCTCTTGCCCTTGTCTCGCATTGGTATGTTCACCTATGTTGTTGCTACTGCTTCTGGTGCTATCATGAATGCTGCTTTACGTTTCTCACTAACCATTCCATGGCACAGCCAACCAGTTCATTGAGTTTGGAGGAGTTGTAACAATATCTCCATGGGTCCTCTTCCACCCAATGACATGCCCCATGGATCCAGTTGAATTTTAATCTCATGTAGTGATCTTTCGCAAGACAATGCGAGTCATACGAATTGTAACTGTAGAGGTCTAATGGATACTTCTTCATCTACTACGCTTCGACATATGAATGCTTGAAACTTCAAATATCATATAACCCAATGCACAATAGAAGAGTGGGCCAAGGTGCCTTCTTCTTCCGATGCAGCCTAGCTGTTAATCTTGCTCAGATGTGTTGTGCTACTTCTTACATGATGAGTATTTCCAAGGCAAACTTTGATAGAACATGTTGAGGCTTTTCTGCACTGTACATCCGTATGAAGGTGTTAGATGGTGAGGCGTACCAATTAGTAATGTCTATCAGTGCCTCCATTGTTTCCTTCCACATTCAGGGTGGATCCTGTTTGAATATCATCTTGTAAATCAAGGTGAAAAAATGATCCAACAACCATGTGATAACTCCTCTGAAGCTGCATTCGAACAACATCTTACAAAAGGTGTGCACAACAGTCTCCACTAGTGTCCATGCCCACTTCAAGCCTGAGAACTTCTATCGGGCATAGATTGCATCCAAGATGTAGGCAGACATGTATATTTATGTTTGCATACCTTTGGGTGGCTGTCGAGCCCTTGTTACAGGTTCCTTCAGCTGATGAGCCAACATGTTGGACCAGTCACATGCTTTGCCCTCTTTGGCCAGTTGGTCAAGTGCGATCACCCAAATATGTGGGAAGGTTTCCATGCTTTCTTGGCCATACAATTGACATGAAAAAATGACCAAGTATTGATACGCCTTCTGTAGTATCTTTGTCTTGTACATTTGGTTGGGTGTCACCATGAATTTAGCTAGCTCAATCAACCAATTCTTCAAGATGTCTCTAGAGTTGGCATTGTTGCTGGGTAAGTTGAAGGGTTTCTCCATGAAGGTCATAGGCTCTACCATCGGATACATATTATCATAATATGATGCCCTGAAGGTAGCAATCCTCATCTCACTGACACTTCTCAATGTTATCATCTCATGATCGATGTGCGAGACAATCCAATGTATCATATATGTGCATGGGAGCACAGGATACCTGCATGCAATCCAATACAAGCTAGACTTGTGGATGTTCACATAAACCTAGTAGTCTTCGAGGTCTTCCCCAAATGTTTCTATGAACGCATCGTTGACGTCTTGCCATTTTATCTTGATGTCCTTATCTAGAAACATCTTGGTATCCTCATAGATTAGTAGACTTTAGGACATTCGCTCAACTGCTGCTCCAGTTCCACTTCTATCAGTGTCCTTTGATCCTGCTCTCTTGGAGGCCATTTATCCTAAACTGGAAAGATGCAAATGAACACCCACAATATGAAGAGATAAATGAACATGCATGGCAAAAAAACCAAAGAAAACTTGAGGAAATACATGCAACACACCTGGGGATTGGTAGGCAACGGTTGTGCAATTTCTTCAGGGAGGTTGGCTCACGAGCTATCAGAATTATGGAAAAGGTAGTCTGGGCTATCTAGGGAGACTGATTGGCTACTATACTTGCACAATGCACAATCTAAGCTAGCCTGCTAGCTACTGGAATTGTACAATTTCAGCTGGAAATGGTTGTAGGCCTAGTGACTGTATTGCGCAATTTTCTAGGCCAACAATCACTGTCCTTCATAATTGTTCAATGAAAGTCTAGAGGATAGCTCCTTGGAAGAAATCAACATTCCCTGAGAGGAAGAGAGAGCCTTCTTTCTCAATATTACACAATGTTGTCTTGGTGAGGCATAGTCTAGGAAAAGGTTGCCCAGAGTCGACGATGGGCAACTGACGGAAAATGTGAAGGTGAATGCATGGTGATACTTAGTGTAAGAAGAAGAAAATGATCATGCATGCAAACAATGAATGAAATATTTAGAAACGAAATAACATGCATGTTGATGAAGTGAGTCGCTGAATCAGCTACTGTTCATGCAAAACAATTTCATGTATGCAACCGCAGTGAGATGAAAATGAAAATCGAAACGGTGCTAGTATAAGCTAGTATGCATGTAAACGACAACAAGCATTCACAGAAATCAATAAAACAACACTGGCACAAGAGAAAACACCAAAAACAACAGAAATGTTACAAAATACAAGATGAGACCACTTACCCAAGAATAGCTGAGCTGAATGTGTTGTGGGATGTCAAAGATCCGATTGATGTGAAGAAATCAGCTCTGAAGAACCGAATAAATAAGTTTGAAGTTGATGACGCGCATGCCACAAATCTAGGAAAAAGTGACACTTGGAGGAAAGATTCTAAAATGATCTTTGGATGTAACTTCCAACTGCTAAAAATTTCTCCCTAAAATCTAGGGATTCTTTTTGCATGTTTCTTTTTCTATTCCTGGAAAAAGAAACCCATGCATGCAAGTCAAGTTTCTTTGGTCATGGGTGGAATTGGTCAAACCAACTGCACATGCAAGAGCCTGCTCAACTGCTGGGAGAAAATGCACATTTCTGGGAGAGATCTGGGCCTGGTGCCTAGGAGATTTGCACAATTCCTGGGTAGAGCAATTGAATACTCTGAAGGATTGTGCAATTCCTGCATTGAGCAGCCCTGCTGGGAGGAATTGCGTAATTTTCTGGATGAAGCTTGACTCGCAAATTTGCCAAATTTTGGGGCCCAATAGGCTAAGACACAATTGCGCAATTTCTAGAGGGAAGGCTAGTTGCCCTCCAGAATTGCATAATTTCTTGAGGGAGTTGCTCAACCTGCAACTAGATCAAGTCTAGAGAAAAAACTTGTGAGGGGAATATCACAAGCTTTGATGGACAGGCTGTTTCTTCGCAATACAATCACTGAAGTAAGATTTGTACTTGATGAAGCAAGATATGTTGCTTTGAAGGGTTGGTAGGGGGACTCCAAAATGAAGCTAAGGCAAAAACGTTTAGGGTGGTTGTAGCTGCTACAACACCTACCAAAATTTAACATTATTCTAACTATTTTAGCCTTGTCGAGTTATTAGTCTGTCACAGGGTTGTATAATTATTGACTATATTTCATTTTGGTATCAGTTCTATGGTTTATATGCATATTGTTTACGATATTCGAAACAACACTTGGATATTTTACTTATTAAGTATGTTATTTACTTTCTAATGGGCTAGGGTTACTCCCTACTTTTATTATGACTGTTATATGTGTGTTGCTGCATATCATTATTATCCTACTTCATGGTTGAATATGTATTTTGTATTCCTTTTTATTATTTTCAATATAATTTGCAATTTTGTTATTAATCTCTACACTTACTATGTTTACACACATAATCGTTTTCATAATTGAGACTCTATCGGCTTAAGGACTACTTTTGAGTCACCTCTTTAACCTCTTTATTGGCTATACTCTATAGCTAACCTTTTTCCCTTACTCGGGTGGGTTCTGAGGCCCACCTCTTCCCACATTCTCATGTAGTGGTTTAATAATTTATTATTCAAATGTTTTACATCCACAAGTTTATGTTTCCTCGTTCGTTACCGAATAGTAGTCAACCCTAAAGAGCCTAGCTTTACTACATAGATTACTTAGTTTGTTTTTAACATGCAAATTTCTATGACCCCAGATTCCAGAGGTTGTTTGGTTGACTATATCACTCTATTAATCTAATTAGCCCTGAAATATTGACTTTTGCTTCACATACTGATTTACACTATCCATATTAAAAGAAAACATTACATAACCAATAAAAGTACTTCTTTGGAATTTCTAATCAATCAGTTCACTTCTCAATTCCACCCACATGTGAATGATGCTCCACCCAACATTGAGATTAGTCCTTCTATTGAGTTCTCCCCCCGAGCTCACCTCACACCAAGAGTAGTTTATAGAACATAAACTAGACTATCTGATCATTACCATATTTAGCCTAATAAGAGGTCTGAGTATACAACTTTTGACCAACTCCACTTGCTAACAAACTTTGGAGTTCTTTTCACTTTAGACTTGCAATATTTGTGTCCCTCTCTCTCCTTTTTCCTTAGGTTCCAATTACCCTCTTGGTTTTCTTCTTGGAAATTTTCATAATCTTCCATGGAGAGCTTAAGTGAGTAACTACCTCATTTGTAACTTCATCATGCTATCATATTCCACATAAAACATTATGCATAATACCTTTTCACATTAATCATAAAATTCAAAATGAATTTCTATACATATCTGGTCCATTTCTAGTTCAACATAACATAACATGAAATAACATTTTTCTACTGTGATAAATAGTAAATATTTTTTTTGCAAAATTTTACAATTCAAAAGTTTAAAAATTTTACAATTCAAAAAGGCCAAATTCCAGCAAAAAAATATATATATTGAGAGAAATATTGTTGCCTCAAACTTCAATCACGAAATTTTATTATATATTGGGAGAAATATTGTTGCCTCGGCAGACGCCCCTAGTGTCCTGGAAGGTTTCAATCATGAAATGTTATTTGGGTCACCCTATCTACAAACAGAAATAACGATATTCTTATAACATACCCCGGTAACCTCACATGTGAAAGCAAGGAGTTAGAATTTTTTATACAAATTACCCACAAGTAATTATCCAAATCACAACTCTACATTCCTCATTAACCATTAGATATAATGCTCATTAGTAAATTGCAATAGAGGACATTAAGTTGCATAAGCATTGACAACCACTGTTGTAGTATATTAACATAAACTCTATCATGAACCTTGCATCCATTTCATGATTTCCTTAACCATATTAATTAATCACATACTTGACATTATGATTATCACATCAAATAAGGATTCAACATCATCAAACTAACACAATAAGTAACCACATCATTGAACACTGATATACCCTCGAAACCCCATAGGGTGAAAAGCAAAAAACATTTAATCTTATTATTAAACGGTCGTGAGATTTTTTACCCCACTTAATGGCCTATAAGGGATCCCATCCCTTAACCATTGTTATAAAATATTACAATGAAATATCATTAAATTGTCACATAACTAGCTAAAAGCTATTACATTTTCCATGAAACCCTTTACCTACATATCACCACTATCTACATCCTTATGAAATGATTGTTCTATCAATGTAAAATCCCCAACTCGTACTCATGAGCATGGACCATTAGTTCTTTACCTCCCACAATGTTAAACATCACTTTTCTTTGGCACAAACTGCCATCGTTTCCTGTGATTGTTGTCGTCAAAAAAGCTTTGGCAACAAGATTAGATACAATAATAATCAATCAATAATCAACGTCTAAAAGTGATCCTTTAGCATCTACTCATGTGCATGAGTTGTAAATATATATCACAACAAGCTTCTTCTAACAACGTTCTGCACAAACAATTATCAAGCATGACATAATAAATAACTAGTACATTTATTCAAGTAAATACTTGTTTTACTTTCCACAGTTCTTACTCACACTAATACATATTTCTCTTCAAATGATCTAACGCAATAGCTATACAAATCCATGTTCCTCTTTACAATATATAACACAATAATTATATCCTCATACATGTAATAAAATATTGTTTTTATGCTTTTGCATATGTTTTCTTTTCACATGGTCATTTTTCAAGAACCCATCATAGTTCCTCTATAGTTTATGTACAACGCTATTATGCATTTGTTTACATGGAAGTATGATAACAAATTCCTCATGCATTTGTTTCAACAAAGTGTCATAATCAACCTTTCTTTTGTGCATGAGAACTAAGATATTAATATCGGTAACCGTTTATGCATTAAACCATGCAAATAAATCAAACTACCCAACATGCAACAACCAAATCCTTTACCTCTTTACTCACCAAACATGTAACTTTTGCAAACTCTTGCAAAGGGATTAACACCATTAACTTATCTTTCATGCATAAAAAGTTATATTCTTTCCAAATAAAGTTCCTATGGCTTATCTCTATGGATTGTTTCTATGCACGGGTTATTATCTCTCACATAACTAAGTATTATTCTTCAAAAGAACTTCCTTACTCATTAGAATATTTCACACATTACCCTCTTTAATTTATATTCACTCCCAAGAAAATAACTTGGATAAATAAAGAGTATGCATCCTATATTTTTTTAGATAAAAGGTCTTTGCATTGTTATATAAAAAAACAAGAAAGATTAGTCACACATAAGGTAGTTATTAAGAACTACACGGATTAACTTATTTTATCTACCAAGAAAACATATAAAATAATCAATCTTTAACTCCTTGCAATAACATATTTTCTTTACCAAGAAAACATGTAAAATAATCAATCTTTAACTGCATGCATTGACATATTTTCTTTACCAAGAAAACATATAAAATAATCAATCTTTTACTGCATGCATTAAAATATTTTCTTTACCAAGAAAACATATAAAGTATACATTCTTTTACAACATGCATTAAAATATTTCCTTCACAAGAAACATATATAAAAATCAATCTTTACATGCAAAAGCCAAAAACATGACATTTTCCAACAATCCAAAAAAAAAAAACTTAGTATTCTCTCTAAAGAATACAATTACTTATCTGTTGGTGTTCCCCGCAGTCTACAAAACATCAGACAACTCGATGTTGTCCATATTGCAATTTATTAGATACAAATCCAACCTATGTTGATCAGGAGTTCAATCCGTCTCTGTGTGTTCTAGTTTTGCTATGTATGGCTATGCACCACAAGGTTATATGTATAGACATGTTTACATTCATCTGCCCCAAAAGTATAGACTTCAGCTATTATGATGCTGGTTTGCTATGGCATTATATCCTAGACTTCTTGATGCCACAAGTTTAACCACACAACACTGCCCCAATAATTTTTCAGAGGGAAAACTACTCAGCATTTGTTTGCAGCTTCTCTAGACGAATGCGTTAAACGATAAATACCTTACAAGTTTAACCACCGAAAGCGACCCTCCATCCAAACAGCGGAAGCACTGCAACTGTTTTTCCCCTCGTTCTTCAAGTTGATAGTGGCATTGTCCATGTTGTGGAAACAAATTCTTCAACACCCCGAGTTTCGGCTTATGTTCTTTCTATTGCCTTCCACATGCATTGGCACTTGTTTACGCTATGTGTTGTGCTTGTTGTGGGGAGCCTCGTTGAAATCGATGCGTTAGCATGGTATTCCTCATCAATAGAATGCCAATTGTATGGCTAATGGTGTTCTGTGTTTTGAGACCACTTCTTCCGGTCGTTTTGCTTGAAGCACTCTTCACTGAACATATATTCCCTTTGATCAACAGTTATTAATCTCCCTTAAACCACACTCTCCTTTCTTGATCTCATCCTTGTTAAGAATTAGTTTTATAACTGATTCGTAACTTTTGATTTTACATTGAGTTATTTATGATAGGAATATTACATACTCCCCACATTAACAAGAATATCGTCCTCGGTGTTCATCTCTGATTGGAAATTATATTTTACTCATGATATAACCATCTAAACCGCACAAAAAGTGATCCTTCCTCTTTGAAATCGAAGATTTCATTCCAAGAAATGACAATAAAAAAAAATTGTAATGTTATAACATAAGAGAAAATCAATAGTCATAAGCATTTATAATTGCAAAAATATGTAAGTTTTAATTTCCATCACTTGGCCCTTATTCAAATTCATAATATACAAAAACAAATCTCTATGTCATCTTACAATTACTTACCATCTACCTTGCAAATCATGAGCACTTTCACGTAAGCATTTTAATAGTGGTTGGATAACCCATCAACCCTCCATGGTAAGTAATCCTCTAATGTATGACTAACAAATTCAATTGCATTGGTCACAATATTCTGAGTCGAATGAAATACTTTTAGCTATCAACCAATTATGCAATGTTAGATGATATTTAAATCATAGTACTTCTACAAGTACTTAAAGAGCACTTAACACTAATCATCAAAATGATAAATCACTGCTCCAAAAGCGCATTGTATTAACTCTCACTAAAGACAACCATAAAGTACTTCTAAAAGTACCGAAAGAGCACCTAGCTCTCTAATCATCAAAACAGTCAATCACTGAATCAAGTGAAAATTCTCTTAGCCCCTACTAAGACGTTCACAAGATTAGTAATACAATAAAGGAATTAAAATTTCCAATAAATCCTTATTGAGCACTAGCTCATTTCGTGTTAAATGTGCATAACATACTTTACAAAACTATATATAGAATTCATTTTTAACATAACATATAGCTGATTAGTTAATTTCTTTAGCTATGAGAACCACAATAGGCCAAAAAATTCCCAACCCATGGGAATTTGTTTCCACAACCAAGTCGAGTCATTTTCACATCCAAACAGTTTCTTTGATAGAGACCTTACCAGGTCTAACATGGAATTCCACTGGCCAACCAGCTCAAGAATTCCAATGACCACATAGGGTCCAATATAGGATTCCTCTTGGCAGTGTCCTACCTATTCCTCTGACAACGTCCTGTTTATGAGGAATTTTGGGCCTTCTCCAACAAGCTCCAAATCAATAAAGTTGCCTCAGGATTTTTACCCTCTTCACCATCTTGGCAAACTCTTTTCCCTTACTGAGATAATTGATCTCTAGGGAGAGGAAATACAGGCAAGCAAGTAGCATCAACCCATTTGAGTAGGCAACCTCCATCAACCCAAGGCCTTATAGCCTTTCACAACTATAAGCAACTGTCTGGCTTGTTAAATTTCTCTTTTATCACTCTTCCTCAAAGCAATTTACATAATGAACCATATGCATATTATCATTAACAAATAAACATGCATGCACACTATGCATTCACACTTAACCCTCAACATGGGTCCACAACATCTAGATTGATAGGAAACACAACTGACATACACATTGTATGCATTCTGATTTTCCAAATGACACAATCAAGCATATCATATAAAATTATAATTTCTCATTTATGATTGCAATTCACATTGCAACATTTTATGTGATGAGTCTTCTTGTTTCCATTAAGCTACCACTACTTAATCCCATCAGCAACGTTAATTTTAAATTTGCATCATTTAACAAGTATTCAATTTCTAAATCATTTTAGTTTCATGCATAAAAGTATATGCAAATATTCATTACTGTGTAAATGCCAATGATAGTTGAGGTAACAATCTAAACATTTCTAATTTCCCACAATGTATTGCCATCAACAAACCGATACATGAAGTAACTACCATAATCACTTATTTTCTAATTGTGATAAGCTTAAATCAAATTCAATTCATGCATATAAGTGCGATCAGTTAGTCATACAAAACTAACCAATCACAACTACTAATCATCTTAATGAAACCATGGCAAAACTTAATAAAAAATTAGTTATTACAATCAAGTCTCACTACTTGACTTATTGTATATTTTCAATATCTAAAGGGGTTCTTCTAATGTCATTTTAAAACACCGTGTCATCCTATTTAAGGATGTTCCCCATATTTTACATTCATGTATTGACTCATTAGTTCATTGTAACTTCAATCATGTTCATTAAATGCATCATTACTATTGCCATATTTGCAAAGAAAAAGTTGGTAGTTGATTTTCACTTTCCCTAATGAGTGCTCAATATTGTTCATAAGTGTGACAAGAATTTTAATGTCTTTTATCCTCATCAAGAATCCAATGTTATGAACATATTTATGCAACAAACTTTATCACTTACTATGCAAAGCAGTTATAACATGAATTACACATATCATGTCAAAAGTAGTGTACTAGATAAATCAATATGTAGATTGTTAAACTCATACGTGAGTTCATGCCCACTCGTAGCATACCTCAATTTATTTTCTACTTACCAACTCCCAAAGGTGCCAGTGCTGCAACCTTTAGCTCTGATACCACTTGTAACATACCTTGGTAACCTCACATCTAAAACCAGGGAGTTAATCACATACTTGACATTATGATTATCACATCAAATAAAGATTCAACATCATCAAACTAACACAATAAGCAACCACATCACTGAACACTAATATACCCTAAAAACCCCGTAGGGTGAAAACCAAAAAGCATTTAATCTTATTATTAAACGCTCGTGAGGGTTTTCACCCCTCACTCAATGGCTTATAAGGGATTCCATCCCTTAACCATTGTTATAAAATATTACAATGAAATATCATTAAATTGTCACATAACTAGCTAAAAGCTATTACATTTTCCATGAAAACCTTTACCTAATCACCACTCTCTACATCCTTGTGACATGATTGTTCTATCAATGTACGATCCTGCAACTCGTACTCATGAGCATGGACCGTTAGCTATTTACCTCCCACAATGTTAAACATCACTTTTCTTTTGCACAAACCGCCATCGTTTCCTGTCATTGTTGTCATCAAACAAGCTTTGGCAACAAGATTAGATACAATAATAATCAACCTCTAAAAGTGATCCTTAAGCATCTACTCATGTGCATGAGTTGTAAATATATGTCACAACAAGCTTCTTCTAACAGCGTTGTGCGCAAACAATTATCAAGCATGACATAATAAATAACTAGTACATTTATTCAAGTAAATACTTGTTTTACGTTCCACAATCCTTATTCACACTAATGCATATTTCTCTTCAAATGATATAACCCAATAGCTATACAAATCCATGTTCCTCTTTACAATATATAACACAATAGTTATATCCTCATACATGTAATAATCTATTGTTTTCATGCTTTTACATATGTGTTCTTTTCACATGATTATTTTTCAAGAACCCATCATAGTTCCTCTATCATTTATGTATAAATCTATTATGCATTTGTTTCCATCGAAGTATCATAACAAAGTCCTCATGCATTTGTTTCAACAAAGTGTCATAAACAACATTTCTTTTGGGCATACGAACTAAGATATTAATATCGGTAACCGTTTATGCATTAAACCATGCAAATAAATCAAACTACCCAACAAGCAACAACCAAATCCTTTACCTCTTTACTCACCAAACATGTAACTTTTGAAAACTCTTGTAAAGGGATTAACACCATTAACTTATCTTTCATGCATAAAAAGTTATATTCTTTCCAAAGAAAGTTCCTATGACTTATCTCTATGCATTTTATCTATGCACAAGTTATCATCTTTCTTATAACTAAGTATTATTCTTCAAAAGAATTTCCTTACTCATGAGAATATTTCACAAATTACCCTCTTTCATTTATATTCACTCCCAAGAAAATAACTTGGATAAATGAAGAGTATGCATCCTATCTTTCTTAGATAAAAGGTATTTGCAATGCTATAATTAAAAAACAAGAAAGATTAGTCACACATAAGGTAGTAGGTAGTTATTAAGAACTACATGCATTAATTTATTTTCTTTACCAAGAAAACATATAAAATAATCAATCTTTAATTGCATGCATTGAGATATTTTCTTTACCAAGAAAACATATAAAATAATCAATCTTTTACTGCATGCATTAAAATATTTTCTTTACCAAGAAAACATATAAAATATTCAATCTTTTACTGCATGCATTAAAATATTTTCTTTACCAAAAAAACATATAAAATATTCAATCTTTTACAGCGTACATTAAAATATTTCCTTCACAAGAAACATATATAAAAATCAATCTTTACATGCAAAAGGCAACAACATGACATTTTCCAACCATCCAAAAACACAACTTATTCTTCTCTATAAATACTGCAGTTACTTATCTATGGGTGTTCCATGGGTGTTCCCCGCAGTCAGCAAAACATCAGACAAGTGGATGTTGTCCATATTGCAATTTATTAGATACAAGTCCAACCTATGTTGATCAGGAGTTCAATCTGTCTCTGTGTGTTCTAGTTTTGCTATGTATGGGTATGTACCACAAGGTTATAGATATAGATGGGTGTTCCCCCGCAGTGAGAACATCAGACAAGTGGATGTTGTCCATATTGCAATTTATTAGATACAAGTCCAACCTATGTTGATCAGGAGTTCAATCTGTCTCTGTGTGTTCTAGTTCTGCTATGTATGGGTATGCACCCCAAGGTTATAGACATAGACATGTTTACGTTCATCCACCCCAAAAGCATAGACTTCAGCTATTCTGATGCTGGTTTTCTATGGCATTATATCCTAGACTTCTTGACACCACAAGTTTAACACAGCGGTGCCCCAATAATTTTTCAGAGGGAAAACTACTCACCGCTTGTTTGCAGCTTCTCTAGACGAGTGCGTCAAATGATAAATACCTTACAAGGTATGCATCACAAGGTTATATATATAGACATTTTTACGTTCATCTACCCCAAAATTATAGACTTCAACTATTCTGATGCTGGTTTGCTATGGCATTATATCCTAGACTTCTTGACGCCACAAGTTTAACCACATAGCGCTACCCCAATAATTTTTCAAAGGGAAAACTACTCACTGCTTGTTTGCAGCGTCTCTATATGAGTGCATTAAACGATAAATACCTTACAAGTTTAACCACTGAAAGCGACCCTCCGTCCAAATAGCGGAAGCATTGCAACTGTTTTTCCCCTCGTTTTTCAGGTTGACAGTGGCCTGGTCCATGTTCTGGAAACAAAGTCTTCATCACCCTAAGTTTCAGCTTCTCTTCTTTTTGTTGCCTTCCGCATGCATTGACACTTGATTACGCTATGTGTTGTGCTTGTTGTGGGCAGCCTGGTTGAAAATGATGCGTTAGCATGGTATTCCTCATCAACAGAATGCGAACGCCAATTGTATGGCTACTGGTGTTCTGTGTTTTGTAACCACTTCCTTTTGATCATGCTGCTTGAAGCACTCTTCACCGAACCTATATTCCCTTTGATCAATAGTTATTAATCTCCCTTAAACCACACTCTCCTTTCTTGATCTCATCCTTATCAAGAATTAGTTTTATAACTGATTCGTAAGTTTTGATTTTACATTGATTTATTTAAGGTAGGGATATTACAATTTGATAGAGTCAGCTTTGGGTTGCGATGGTGCTTGGCAAACTGTGACCCATTATGAATGATTAGAAAAGTTTTAACGCCCCTTGAGGTTGGAAAAGTGGAACTTCATGGCTGCCCCCCCTTACGATTGCAAAGGTAAGACCTTTGTATACTTTAGTCCATCCTCGAACAGTCTATTAATCAATACATTGAAAGAACTCATTAGTAAAACTTTATGTCACTGTGAAAGTTGAATGAACATTTACTTGTTACATATTCAATGAAAATCAGAATTTTGTTTAGAAAATACCTACCTGATTATTGAGATACCATGGAAATGCAACGAAAAGATTAAGTTGATTAATTGATAACCTTGTTGCGGTGACAGGAACTACAGAGTCAACGTCTCCGCTGGACATGAAGATACAAACATTTCCATTAACAAATGACAGAACAACTTATTACTCTCATGTTGCATAGAATAAAAAAGAATCAACTTATGAAGCTAAATTATAGATAAAGAAAATTAATTCAAGGGTACCAGATAATTTCAGAGATCATTTTCGGGGAAAATGAAACCAGTATTCTGGACTGAAATAATTTCAGAGACTAACAGTGAAAATGAAACTAATATTGTGGACTGAAATAATTTCATTGTAGATGTATATACCTATAAACCCAAATTCTAAGCGTTTCCGTAATAAGCTCTTCGTATATAGCAATAATGGAGAATTCTCTATCCATCCAATGAGTATTAACCGTCAACTGCCACACAAGATGGAAACCTAACTATAGATTTGTTGAAGGATCATTCATATCGAAATATAAAGTTAGATACCGGACTTGTCTGAATTTATTGAGACACGCCTGAGCCCAGTCTAATTCGTAGTGATAGCGTGAAGTGTTGTTTGCACATAAAGGCGTTTATAATATATCTCTGCATAGTTTTCAATGCAGGGATCGTAGCCAGCAATCCTTCTCGGGAATTATCAAAGAAGCAGATATAAGTCATATAATTTGAGACCTCATTACTTAAACTCATTAGATCTAGAATAATAGTTTCAGGATTAGATGATTTGTACCGATTTTGTCGATCTGGCGAACCTCCCATTTACGAAGGGTTGCGAGCATAACGGAGTATAAATATCATAGGTATCTATGTTACCGATTTTAGTATTCGCAGCATAGTTAAGGTAATTATTACGGTCCGATGAAAAATTCTAGTACTGTTCATTGAAATTGCAGTTTTTCATCATGTTATTATAAGTGGCATCCGATATGAAAGAATGAGACCACCAGAATTGAATAGCGCCTATCCAGTCATAATAATCATCTGTGGCCGCATTTCCCACCTCGTGCGCACAATCAATTGTAGTAAACTTTGAGGTAAGGCAATTACTCAAAAAATATCTGTTACTTATCATACTGAGAATAAACAGAGAACACAATGGATTGAACAGAGCACAAGCACAATCACAGAGAAGACTTACTCATTCTATTGCCAAAGAGGGTTTTTATATGTAGTGGAGAAGTTTCTGCAGTTGGTGACTGTGGCTTCTTCAGGAAGCTATCTAACTCTCGAAACTTCTTAAGTCCAACCATATGACAAATATACTATAGCACAATACATAAGACACTGTAAACATTCTCTTAATTGTCATGCTTGCTAGTCTAAGTCTCATCTAGGCTTACAATATAATCTTGATTTTCTACAACACATAACTTACGTCTACAAAACTCAAATTTTGCCTTCCCAAGAAGCTTAGTGAATATGTCAGCTACATTCTAATTTGTATTACAATATATTAGGGCAATTTCTTTTGATTGGACCTTTTATCTTACAAAATGATATTGTGTCTCTATATGTTTTGACCTTGCATGACATACATGATTGTCCCCAGTTTGATGGTGCTTTGATTATCACATCTGATCACTATAGGTTCTTGTTGACCTTCACCAACATCTTCAAGTATTCTTATGAGCCATATAGCTTCACATGGGCCACTACATAATGCTTTATATTCTTCTTCAGTTGATGACAAGGAAATTGTTGCCTATTTCTTACTGCTCCATGATATAGCTCTCGATCCTATATTGAAGACATATCCAGTGGTGGATTTCCTATCATATGGATTTCCAGCCCAGTCAGAATCAGAATGACCTGTCAATTCAACATTACAAGAATTAGTATATTCAATACCAAAATTGATAGTTCCCTTTAAATATCGAAGGACCCTTTTTGCAGCTATCCAATGGCTTTCATGAGGCTTACCCATGAATTGACTAAGTATGCTTACTACATAAGCAATGTCTGGTCTAGTGGTAGTGAGATAATTGAGACTTCCCACTAACTATCGATACAATGTTCTATTCACCTCTTTTGTTCCATCATCACTTCTTAATTTGATATTTTGTTCCAATGGAGTACTCACTGCTTTACATCCATTCATATGAAATCTCTTTAGTACTTCATTTGTATATTTGCTTTGTCTGATTAAGGTTCCTCCATCATCTCTCCATACTTCGAGACCTAGACAATAGTGCATCTCACCAAGATCCTTCATCTCAAATTCCTATGATAACTTCATTTTTATATCTGTAAGCAATTTATCAGCACTCCATGTTATTATTAGATCATCAACATATATAGAGAGCAATACTATATCTCCATTTCTATCTTTCTTGACATACAAATTAGGATCATTTTTACTTTTTTTAAATCTTTACTGAAAGAATAATTTGTGGATTTTCTCATACCAATATCTCGGAGCTTGTTTTAGTCCATATAAGGCCTTTTTTAACTTGCATACAAGATGTTCTTGACCCTTCATTACAAATCCTTCTGGTTGAACAAGATAAATCTCTTCTTTTAAGTCACCATTTAGAAAAGTTGACTTTACATCTAATTGATGTAGCTTCTAATCATATTTAGTTGCCAATGCTATCATTATTCTGATTGTATTCATTTTTAGAACTTGAGCAAAGGTATCTTCATAATCTATACCTTCTTTTTGTGAATAACCTTTTGCAACCAATCTTGCCTTATACTTGTCTATGCTACCATCTACTTCAAATTTTGCCTTGTATAACCATTTTGATCCTATAGGGACTTTATTTTTAGGTAATTCTCTTAATTCCCAAGTTTCATTTTTCATTATAGATTCATATTCTTCTTTCATAGCTTCCATCCATTCTTTAAGATTTTTAGTTTGTTCATAATTTAAGGGCTCAAAAGCATAATATTTATACTTGATGGGGGCTTTAATCTGTCGTGTTGACCTTCTTAGAGGTTCATTACTTTGTGGAGTTCCTTCTCCTTTTCTTCTTTGTGGAGTGCCTTCATCACTTCTTTGTGGACTTTGATCATTTGATGTGTCTTTTGGAATGTCCATGTGTTCTTGAACTTGAGTTTATTCCACAACTTCTTCTTCTTCCTTAAACCTTTCATAAGGAGACTGCCATATATTATGTTCATCTTCTTTTATTTGTTTATCTACATGCTCATGAAATATAACATCTCTACTTGCAATGACCTTGTGAGTACTTGGATCATACATTTTATATGCTTTTTGATCAGTGCAATATCCAATAAAAATACATTTGATGGCTTTGGCATCTAACTTTTTCCTATCCTCTTTAAGAATATGAGCAAAGGCCTTGCATCCAAATATTCTTAAATGACTTACTTTAGGTTTAAAACCATAAAATGCTTCAAATAGTGTTTTGTGCTCAAGATACTTAGTAGGGCTTCTATTTTTAAGATATACAGTTGTATTAATGGCTTCAACCCAAAAACTATTAGAACGTCCTTTACTATTTAAGATATTACGAGCACATTCAACTAATGTTCTATTCTTTCTCTCAGCCACTCCACTTTGTTGAGGTGTATGTGGTACTGTAAATTGTTGCATAATTCCATTTTTTTTGCAATATTTGATAAAAGCTCCTCAAGTGTGCTCACCACCTTTATCTGATCAAAGAATTTTAATGCTCTTTCCTGCTTGCTTTTTAACCATACTCTTGAATTCTTTGAAGTATTCAAACACGTCACTTTTGTTTCTTATAAAGTACACCAAGGTGTATCTAGTGCTATCATCAATAAATATAAGAAAGTAATATGCTCCACCAAGTGACTTAGTTTGAATTGGACCACATGCATCAGTATGCACTAGTTCAAGTATTTCACGTTTTCTTCTACTTTCGTACATAGGAAATTCTTCCCTATGTTGTTTTCCTAGTGCACAACGTTGACATTCAAAGTGTTCACCCTTAATAATTGGAAGACCTTATACCATCAATTTCTTTTGTAGTAACATTAGGTCATTATGATTTAAGTGTCCATACCTTTGATAACAAATCTTTATAGTTGACATGCTTGTTGATTCCAAAGCTTGATGCCCATTCTTCATTACATCCAACTTGTATAGGCCTCCAACTCTCATTCCTTTTGCAACAACCTTGTAGTTGTCATGCACATCCTTTACCAAACAATGTGATTTCACAAATTCAACTTTTAAATGTTGATTTGTGATAGTAGAGACTAAAATTAGGTTCTTCTTTAATCCTGGAACATACACCACATTTTAAATTTGTTTTTCTTGTGCATTAGGCATCATAACACTTATATCACCATATCCTTCAATTTCATATGATCTATTATCTCCTAAATAGATGTGTCCACCATTATTAATCTCATGATAAGTATCAAACCAATCTCTTTTGCATGGCATATGGATTGATGCACCAGAATATATAAACCAAGCATTATCATCATTAGTTTTTGTTGATAAAGTAGCATTGGACACAAACAATTTAAGATTGCTAAAGTCATGACTAATTTCTTCATCCCTATCAACATAATTTCATGAATGCCTTATTTGTTTAAATTGAGTAGACCTTCTTTTCATGCAATTTTTAGCAAAATGACCATGTTTTCCACAATAATAACACACATCATCTCTACTTGATTTGGCATTTGTCCTTGCTAAAGGTGTACCTTGAAATGATTTTTCTTGTGGCTTTTTGCCTTTATTTTTCTCCCAGTGTTTGCCTTTGAAGGAATGCGTCCCTTTGGCCATCAATGCCAAATCTGAATTGGGAAATTTTTGTTCAAGGCTTCTTCTGTGCTCTTCTTCCTACATAAGTATACCTGCCAACTCATCAAAAGTAGGAGCCTTCTCTCTAGTTGAAGGACAAGTGATAAACATTTGATATTCATCAAGCATTCCATTTAATGTCAGAGTGACCAAGTCTTTACTATATATTGATTCACCAATGTCACCTAATTTATCTCTTAGATCTTTAATTCTAGAAATAAAATTACTAAAACTTTATTTTCTTTCATCTTAATTGAAAGAAACTTACTCCTTAAATACAATATTTGATTTGTGGTCTTAGTCTCATACAAATTTGTGAGAGTGTAATTTGTGAGAGTCTTCCATGTCTCCTTGGATGTTTTGCACTCTTTAATGTGTGAAATAATGTTGTTCTTAATCGTCATCAATAAAAGCACCTTTGCTTTTTTTTCACATCACTCCCAATCTGACCAAGTCTTTACTATATATTGATTCACCAATGTCACCTAATTTATCTCTTAGATCTTTAATTCTAGAAATAAAATTACTAAAACTTTATTTTCTTTCATCTTAATTGAAAGAAACTTACTCCTTAAATACAATATTTGATTTGTGGTCTTAGTCTCATACAAATTTGTGAGAGTTTAATTTGTGAGAGTCTTCCATGTCTCCTTGGATGTTTTGCACTCTTTAATGTGTGAAATAATGTTGTTCTTAATCGTCATCAGTAAAAGCACCTTTGCTTTTTTTTCACATCACTCCCAATCTTCAATTGTAGCATCTGTGGCTTGAGGGGACACTGGGACACTAGCTTAACTTCAGCTCGAGACACAATAGTCCATGTATTGTTTCCTTCCATGAAAGTATGCAACTTAAATTTTCACGGTCTAACTTCTTAGAGTCAAATAAATAGGATTTTGCCAATACATTAGCCACGTTACTTATTTTTGTTATACCAATCACCAAAAAAATTACTAATTTTCCCAAATATAAACTCTCAAACATAAATCATAAAATTTTATCCAATATCATTGGATAATATGGGTGACCCTTTTTTTTTCAACACAACAAATCAAATTCCAAATTCACCACTCCAAAACTTCTATGATTACACTACTCATTTGAAAACTTCATACAAAAAATTCACAATATAAATCCACTCATGCACAATCACCACAAACTTAGTTATTACGAACTTAAAGCTCATGTATATATACATATTTACTTGACAGTAACTATTCTTCAAATTTCAACTTGAGCACTCAAGATTTTTACCATTAAACTTCTATTTTAGAAAGAAGATGGGAGAGAGACTTTTTTCCATAAACTTCAGAGTTCATTAAAATGCCTTTAACTTCACATAAAATATTTGAGACCACTACTAAAAACGATCAGCACTTCACGTAAAATATTTGAAAGCACTACTAAAAAATGATCAGCACTAATCCATTCAACAGTGAAACTCTCAGAAGGAGGCACGAGCTACAGCCATAGTCTCAGCAAGAGGCTCCTTAGACCAGCTCTTCCTTAAGCAACTCCCTCTTAGGAATCTTCCACTAGATTTCCCTCACAGCAACGCACTTTAAGCAACTCCTGCTGCAATAATGTGATTTCCCAAAAAATCGCACACAGTGGGCTCTCTAGTTGCAGTCTCCACCCAGCACATATTCTCCATGCAGCAAAACTCTCACAGCCGCACCACTCAACTCTCATAGACACACCACTCACACAGCAGTTTCTCACACAGTGCTGCACACAACTCTCTCAAATAGCTTCAGCCATCTTACACTCACACTTTCACCTTGCTATGATACCAAAACAGAGAACACAATGGATTGAACAGACCACAAGCACAATCACACAGAACACTTGCTCATTGGATTGCCAAAAAGAGTTTAGAGTTTTTATATACACTGGAAAATTTTATGGAGTGACGGTGCCATCTCGAAGAAGCTGTCTAGCTATAGAAACTTCCGCCAAATTCTCGAGAAGAAGCTAGACTCTGTATTTAATATAAGTGGTTGGAATTATTAATGTTTTCCAAGGAGAATTAGATGGACTGAACAACATAGATCTCTAAACAATAATTTTACCTATTGACCCAACAGTATTATATAAAAAGCATTACATTAAGAAAATCTCACCCCACCTAGGCTCTAGGCTCTAGAGTCCTGAGAGAAAAATAAGCCATACAAATATAAAAAGCATTACCTTAAGAAAATCTCACCCCACCTGGCTCTAGAGTCCTGAGAGAAAAATAAGCCATACAAATTTAAAATACTGATATATATCATAAAACCTTGAAATGCCGATACATACAATAAAACGCTTGAGATTTACGAAGGGATTAGAATTCCCTTTCTTGTATTCGTACACTTTCTTCGAGAGCTGAGGAACATAGTGACCTGCGCTGTGTTCACAGACAAATTCAAACATATTCGAAAGTCCTCAATTTAGAGAATTAAAATAAATTGTATTTTAATTGTGATTAACGGTCTATTCCTGTGACAATAGAGTTAAGATAAGTTTTCATACAGTGTGAAAAGAGTACACAGAAGGTCAAGCATTTGATTGGGCTCTGTTCATCAAAATGATCGAATATTTAAAACTATACAATCTAATTAAGTTCAGCTGTTTCAAACTCTTCATATACTGACCTGCGTAACTCTCCCCACATATATAAAATTCTCTATTCTTGTACTGAGGGAATCTCTCGAACCAGTTGATAAGAAAAACCAACGCATCGTCAGGTGTCAGTAATGTAGTGCTATTAATCTATAAGCCGAAGCTAGTAATGAAATTAAATAACATATATGTACCAGTGCGTTTGTCCCCATTATCGTGCAAGTTGGAGGTGGTATTTGTATATGAGAATTCCACTCCAACAGGAGATTCCAGAAAAATTAAGTTTGCAACTGAGATGGTGATCATGAGAGGCAACCGTACTAATTATTCGGTAATCAACATATAATTTGGATATTCAAATTTATGCCATATGAGTTAACCATGATATTACTGAAACATGACATAGTGTGAAAGAAATTACTTACATTTGTTCCAAGCATACAATGAAGAAGCGTTCTTATGTATGTGGAAAGGACCGATTTCCTGCGAGGCTCCGTATGCTATTGAAGAAGCTCTTGGGCCTGCAATCCCACGCATTAATCAATAATCGACTATATAATTAAAATCTCGGGCGTTTAATTTTTGCCATAGTCAAAACATATTTGCGTATAATGCGAGATACACTATTTTTTATTAATTTGAAAATGTTTTTGGTTGTATATAGGATTCAACTATTTTTCTAATTGCCTTCAATTATTACGGTCTTGGTATTAAGAATTCTTAATTTTTTTTTTTAATTATTATTTATATAATATATATAAGATTTTATATTTTTTTATTTATTATTTTTCATTAATTGTTTTTACTTTATTTATATTTTATTAATTATTTGTTATTAAATAAATGGTTGGTTCTTAATTTTTTAATCATTTTTTATTTTTTATTTTTATTTATTATTATAATTTTTTAGATTTAATAAAATAATTTAAAATATTATTTTTCAAAAATTAAGTAGTTTGGTTTTAATATATTAATAAATTATGAAATAGATATAATAATTTAAATTAATTGTTCAATATACAATCTATTAAAATTATGGTCTCTATATTTTCTTATTAAGCCTTTGTCATGATCTACCTCTTCATATGTTCTAAGTGTTCATGTGAACAATAAAACCACACTTGTTAGTTGGAATCTTTTTGGCCAAAAATTTATTGCTAGACTCTCATTACTCTCATCTTTGAATGACCTAAGTTTATATTTATTGTTTCTAAATATAATAATCAAATTCAAGTGAATTTCTAAAATTGATTTGAAATTCACAACATTTAATTACTTGAATTAATTTATTGGACCACATCATTTAATTACTTTATATTTTCTGTCCATCATTTTCATTATTGTTATAATGATTTAATGATTTATTAGGTTGCTATTTGGAAATAATTATGAGTGATTTTCTTATTATTTTAATAGTTGAATGGTTGTAAGATAAAAAAATTGACAGATCTATCTTGCATATATATTTGTTAAATAAAACTAAAAGTGATTTGTAAAATTGCTTTATTATTATGGAGTCTAATTTTTTATTTTTGTTACTTAATCTAGGAGATTCACATCTTGAATTTTATAATTTCTAAAATTTTGAATTTAATAGTTTGTAAAATAGCTCATACTTCATGACACAACCTTTACCAATTAAACTTCCATACAAAACTAATAATAATCTTAAGACTGCTCTATTTTAAAAGCTATAATTTAGAACATGTTCTGTTGTTACATGTTAAAATATTCTACTTGATTTTTCCAAATTATTGTTTGTGTTGGAGAATTTTTTTCCAGAAAACATCTATAGCTTAGTGAAAGTATTAATGCTCACGACATACAATGTGAGAAAGTTGGAGCAATAATTTCACACTACATTCACTCTATTTTGATGTGACAGAAAATATAAATATAATTTACAAAAATTATATAAAAAGGGTAAAAATAAAGGTTAAACATCATGTGGAGGGCACTTTAAATATAAAACCGTCAAAACAAATATTTAGGACTAGTCAAATTTAATCCTTACACACACCCAACTTATATTTTCCATTCCACCATATCATCGTGCATTAACTCCGTGGTGTGTTGTTGAGAGTCGTGATCTATTGTTGAGAGTGTGATGGCTAAGGTGGGAGGGTAATTCGATAGTGGTTTTTGGATAGTGGTTTTTAGTGAGATTTTTTTGGAAGTTTTTTCTTGTTGGGTTTTTTGGTTTAATTTTTCTAAAATCTTATAGAAATTTATTGAAATCACAAGTTTGATGGGTAATCCTACACAATTTAAGTGCCCTAAATCCATATATATAGTAAAAAAAACAGTTAAAATAACACAAATCAAAATTTCACCTCAATTTTTTCTGTCCAAAAAATTGCACTAAATACAACTCCATAGTCATTTATTAATTTTTATTTTCAAAAACAATATCCATCATATACAAAATAATTCAATTTCCACATTAAATGTATAAAATATTTTATATAGAGATATTAAATATTTAAATATCTAATTCTTTCCCTATTTAATAGAGTTGACAAATGCCATATAAAAATAAGATGTTATATGAGATGTCATTTAGTTGATATATAATAATAGTTAAAATAAAAATATATTAATATATTTTTACTATATAAAATAATAAATATTTCAATATTCAAAAAAAAAAATAAATTTATATGAAAATTTATATAAAAAAACTAATAATTAAAACTAAAAAAAAATCTTAAATAATTTTATACATTTAAAGCATACGTAAATTTATTTTGGTTTTTAATATAGAGTTGATATATAACATTAAAAGTATTAATAACAAAAAAAATGTAATATAGATTAATAATGATTCATTCTCCATTAATAGGTTGTTTAGGGAGTAGTAATTTTATTCATTTTTTTAATATGGAATTGACTTGTGAACATTTTAAAAATTAATAAAAAATAATAGATATATATATGTGTGTGTGTGTGAGACATTTTAAAAATGATTTCTAATGAAAAAACTATATAGAGAAACTCCTACGAATATCTTTTTTCAACTTCTAAATATGATTCTATTAACATTTTAAAGTGTAGAACTTGAATTATAAATAAAATATTTCAATGTCATATATATATATATATAATATATATATATATATATATGGGGGAAACGATTATCATTAATAAAAAAAGATAGGAGTTACATAACAGATTACAAAATACATTTCAATCACAAAATACAAGTGAGTCTTTCACTAAGTAGACCAGAGCAAAGAAAAAAATCAGTTTCTCTAGAGAATTGTGGGAGCTATGCGGAAAGAGTTAACAAAAATGCTAAGACAACAAGTGACATATAGAAAAACTCGCCAAGAACAACAAAGACCCTAAAAGTAGCAAACATGACCGTTATGTTGTAGGCTATGTTGTAGGATTTAAATCAGATCATGACACTATGATAGGCTCAACAAGATTGACAAGAGGCTAATATTCTACATGGGGAAATCCAAGTGACACTCTAAATGTTCCATTCTCATTTCCAACTCACAACGATGATTACAGATGTGCTCGAGAGAGTGGAGGATATCACTCTAAGCTATCACTCTAAGCTTGTTGTCGATCAAGAATAACTCTTCCAATAAAGAATTTTCTTTCCTAATATAACTCAGTAACCTACATGTATTGATTGTGTGTGTCGTGTGGGGTGCCTATTTATGGAACCCAATCAGTCCATTCGCCAATAATTTTGCCACCAGATAAGGAAGTCCTATAAGAATAAGCTTCTTCTTCCATGCTAGAAATATCTAATTTAATATGTGCAGGTGAGAACTCTATGAAGTGAGAGGAGATAGTGCATGTGGGTTTTTCCTCGATAGACTTGCTCTTGATAATAGGCTACCCCTTTTGCATACTTTTCAATGTTTCGTGGGCATAAAGAATGAAGGGATCAAAGGATCAAGAATGACTTGTATGCTCCAAGAGACGAATATATATATGGAGTCTTTGGGGAAGAGGAGATAATTCATGAGGAACCCCAACAAAGGACCCATGGAAAATACCCATATAATGTAATGTGACTAACAAGCAATGAAGACGGCTCAATAATTCACTCATCGACAATTAGGAGAAATTGAGTTCAATCCTTTTGAAAAGCATTTTAGTTGAACTTCTATCCATGAAGGGAAATAAGGTGACAAGTAAATATGGTGAAGAACAATGAAGAGAATATTTTGAGAGAGGGGACGAACTCTAGATGATCACAGTTCTTGAGATGAATCCAAGAAATATTGCGATCACTCAAAGTGAAATTACATAAGTTGCATGTGAGTAACTAAGCTAAAGACCAAATTTCATGACCAAGTAGAAGTACCAGCAAGATGACCTTGAAAACCCATGGAAATGGTTGGGGTGGAATATGATACAAGCACAAACAAAGTAATCCCAAACCAATATGGATGGGGATGTAAAAGTAGGCTATAGAAAAGAGCAACAAAGAGTGGAATTAACAGACAAATATTCAAAATATGATATCAATGTTCTCACCGGATTTTGTATTCTTGGTGTAGGTTGAGCTCCATTGAATTTACCTATATCCTACTGGAGAGGAGGACAAGCATGCATAGAAGGATGGGCTATCGAGTGGTTCATTGTATAGGGGGAGCTAATGCTTGTAGAAAAAGTGAAATCCTCTCGGGAGAGTCCCAAAAAAATACATGTTGGCAAAGGGAGAATTAAAATGGAAACAATGCTTCTTTCTCTATGATTCTCATCCCCAACAATGCACTTATTATCATACTGAGTGTGTTTCTATCTTCCAAAATTAGAACGCAAGGTAGGGTTTCAAGCTCGCTTAACTACTACACAAAATGTTTCGTGGTGCCAATTACATACCAAGCAGTGATGTGATCGTAGTGCACTTGTTTCACTGACCTTCGGACCAGGAAAATGGCTTCAAAATTGACCATATTCAGTGTACAATTAATTAGATTCATGAGGATGGGGATGGCAGGGATTCTTGGGCTACCCATCTATCAAATCTCCCAATATTATCATATGCTCATAGACAATGAATGGTTGTGTTGCACACGCAAGTATTAACCATTGTCGAGGATGTGCTGTCGTCATCTCCCACATTATTTCCAAGTGGGGTGGTGGTTTTGGACAATTTTCGTAGCATGAATGGCTAGTGGCAACCAGTGTGTTAAAATTGATGTCAATAGTCATTCTAGGAGATGTGTTAGACAATTGAGATTATCAACAAGTGCGTTGGCATTGATGTTAACCAGAGTAGCATTGAAGTTGGTGGTAGTTGGTATGTTGGTATTGATGTCAACCAGATTAGAATTGATGTGCATGGTGTGTGAAGTTGAGGGGGAGTCCCATGGTTGTTGCATTATCTTGTAGAGAATCATCATGATAGTAGGCTTATTGCAGAAGCTATAATATTATGATTATGATGGTCTGGGGTGACATATTTTGGATGGTATTCTTCCTCAAAAGATTATTTTAGAAGCTCTTGGTAATGACATAGTTTGATAGTTCTCGAAAAGAGATATCCAATGGTATATTAAAGTTTAAAAATGGGTTCTTGGATTGATAGGTATTATCGATCAAATTTTGTAGATCGAAAGGTCAACAGATAGGGTTCCATGGGTCGAGGTTCCACATAGACTTTATGTTCGTATGGAATCTCTTTGTTAAAGAAATTTTGGACTTAGCCATTTTTGGAGTAGGGTCAAGTTGCGCAGCAAATTTAAAAAGTCAGAGGTGGAGTCACGTAGTATAGTTTGGCAGGGGAATAAGGCCCAAACCCCTCAACCTCTGACTTGTGTGTGACCAACTCCTAGTCGGGCACGTGGATTAGTCAGTAGTCGGCCAAGTCAAGAGGTGGGTCTAGTTGGGAGCAATTGGAGGTTGGGTTGTGTATTAAAATTTAGCAAAAGAACAATGTCCCAACCCCTAACCTTCGACCTATGTGGGAACTGATACAAGCCATGTGATAGATGACATCAACGTGACTTGGAAGTATGGAAGACACGTGGTAGAAAATTTCAACATTTTCGGATTGCCTAGTGGACCAAATTTTGGTGTCGCATGTCACCATATAGAAGGAGCCATGTATGATGTGAGCATGAAAACACACTAATGATGTGGCAGGACCTCGAATATTGTGCCAAGGGTTTGTTTTGTATAGCTTTTCTTATGTATTCAGTTATTGATGTTGAATGATTAGAACAAGACTAAAATAGTGGAAAAGGTCCCTAGTTGGGCCTATGGGTAAGTCGAGGGTTGAGGATAATATGAGCAAACAAGAAGGCAGATCAGGCTGACTCATGACCTCCCATCCAACATTGAAAGGCATGTCTAGGAATTAGTTTCGCATGGCCCTCCATTGTTATCAGTGAGTTTGTGAACTATGACAGAGGATGAGAGTTGGTGCACTTATTGATGACAGCTGCAGAGAACATAGACAAGGAAACGAGGACCTGAACTTGCAGAGAAAATTTAATGGGCCACGCTAAAACAAAAAATAGCTTTCTCCGATCTTGGTTGCATGCCATGAAGAATTGAATGAAAAAGATGGTTAAGTGTAGAAGGGCTTGACCTTAAACAAGAAAGCCATGCCTCATGTACAATTTGTTCACTTGGATTAGCTTGTAAGCATCGAACACTTCTCTAGAAGTTCATGATTTTACTAAAAATTAATTTTCAGGATAGGGAATCACTCAGAAGTTCATCCTCTACATTAAATTAGCTATTGTCACTAAGAACACAAGTTATAGTAGAATGGGGATCCTTTTTGATGTGTGCAAGTAACCTAATTGAGCATCAATAAAGGATACCATGTTGTAGCACACTATCACATACAGGGACAACAGAGAAAAACATCAATCACAGTGTAGCAGAGGAACAGAATGTGGAGAATAGTTATGAAAAGTGGGGGAAGGTAGCATTGCTGCTAGCAAGCTAAGTGGAGAGATATTAGTGAGTGTGTGCGACTGAGAAGAGGTTGAGTGTTCTTATGTTGCTGAGAGGAGGCTGAGAATCCCTTTCCAGAGGAAAGAGGATGAGAATTCCATAACAGAATAAGAAGGACATGAGAAGTGAGCCTTGTGTGAGTTTATGCTGCTACATAGTGGACTGAGTGCAAAGAGTGTTATGTATTAGCAAATGTTGTTGAGAATAACATTGGGCTACTACAGAGTGATTAAAGGACAAAGTGTAGCATGGTGCGGGTAGAGGAAAGGTTGCAAAGGAGAACATAGTTGATATCGGGTAGAGTAGCTTCCATCTATAGAGAACATTAGTTCCTTACTAAGTGTGGGTTGGAGCTTGAATATAGGAAGTTGGTGCTTCCATCTGTAGAGTCTAAAGAAATCTTGGGGCTCAGTGTGTCCTACAAGTTGGTCCTTGCATAATTCCAAAGAGTTGTAAGTTAGTGCTTGAAACAAATCCATGAAGTTAGTGCTTCATATGGTGCTTTTGATAAGTTGATCAAGTGTCTAGAAAAGGAGGGAGTTAACACTTCCTACTTGAGGTTTCTAGTAACTGATAAAAGGTAGTTAGTGCTTCCTATGAGTGGTTCCTCATACAAAAATTGGCATCATAGAGTAGGAACACTTATTTGCATCAAATAACAAACAATATTTGGTTGTTTTTCTCCCTGAAAGGTTTCCACATTAAAATATTTTTGTCAAATGTGTATGCTTCTCTTGGTGCATGTGTTGATTTGTTTTGTTGCACATGAGATGTTGTTGATTGCTCTAATTTGATTGATGCCAAGTTTAAATGTTAAATGTAAAATTGAAAAATAGTTTGAGTTAACCTTAATAGTGATTCACCCCCCTCCCCCCTCTTACTATTAAAAGTGTTTCCAACAATTGGTATTAGAGCCAAGTTCCTTCAAGAACAACTTAATGACTTGAAGGTAGATCAAAAGGAAAAATGGTTAATCAAACTTGGCTTACATCAGAAGGAGTTCCACTTTTTAATGGAGTAGACTATGAGATCTCAAGGATTAGAATGGGAGCTTCTTTAATGGTAATCGGTGAAGATATTTTTCTATATGTAGAAGATGGAGAGAAGAATGAGTTTAATGCAGAAGCCAATGATATTATCATGAAAGGTTTGTCTAAGATAGATGCTTACAAAGTAAGACATTGTGAGGCAACAAAGGAAATGTTGGACATATTGTAATGTCTGCATGTAAGAGAAAGTAACACAACTCAAGATAAGGTCGAAGAAACTTACTACTAATGAACCAAAACATGTAGTTGCTGGTGTTAAGAAGAATAAGGCATCCCATAAAAGAGATGCTGAGGAGATTGAATATCTTCCTCTTAATGCATTAGTTGTTGCTCATCACTCTCAAGAGGATGATGAAGAATCATCTGAGAGGCCATGCTTCTTAGAAGGTAAGTTATTTGTTTGTGATAACTATGATGAGATAGGTCATTTAGACACTAGATTAACATACTCCCTGTTAGATTACTATGCTATAGTAATCAAAGTCAGGATTGGTCTTTTCATCATTCTAGTCAATTTGTAAAAGTTTTATGATGATCTCTTAGATATCAAGTTATTAGTATTTGTGAAGAATTTCAAATTATATCATTAGTGTAATTTTGTCAGAATTGTGTGAGTGATAATGTAAAGACGACCATCGATTCCCTAAAATATTAAGTTAAGTGAGTCTAAGGTTAATGTGTCATCAAAATCATGAGTGAGGTCATAGTGAGTCCTAGTTTTCTATCATTCGCACAAGTTAGTGGTGTAATTTCAATTGGTTTTGTTTTCAAATCAAGAATGTACAATGACTTCACCCTTTAGTACAACAAGTATGATATCTCTTGCGCATATTCCTTTGTTGTGTTTCCATGATTCTAGCTTCAAATTGCCATGATTGTTCTAGAAGGCGGGTTTTAGTCATCTTGGGAGTTTAATATCTTGTCTGGATATCCAAGAAAAAATTTAGCTCCTATTTGTTCCCCTCAAAGCAGCCTAGATATCAGTTGGAGTTTGTCGTGCTAAGTCTGCAGGGGAGTTGTGGCACTCAGGAAAATTTGTTGTGCTTCTGGAAGTGAAGAACTCTTTATCATCTCAACCATATCCACGTTCAAAATCTCTCATGTTTTGAATAATTTACCATATGTCTAGATATATTCACCTTTACTAATCGAGGAGACCACTTAGACGATCTTTCGACCCATAAATTCTTTACCTCGCCTCGGTTTCCTTACTACACCTAGAGAATTTGTTATGCTTTCACATAATTGATGCATTTTGTGCTTTGTTAGTGTTAAACCCTAAATATTCTCTTTCCCTATATCATAGAACCTAATAATTCAATACATTTGATCTGGAGTCCCAAAACCTTGTTTTTTGCTGCCCTACAATACCAAGAAGATTATTCCCCTAATTTGTTGTGTTATTGTTAAAAGCATTAGGGTTTTATAGAAAGTCAAAGTTTTTGCATCATTTTTGTGTGTGGGAACTTGAAGAAGGTTTACAAGAGTTTTAACATCATTTATCAACTAGTTTGCTCAGCCAAAGACCCCAACATCTAGTCAAACATATGCAGGTGGAATTTGTTGTGATTAGGTGTTACACTTCGGTTGTTGGTGATGTTTTTCATGGGTGGATGCAAATCATGAATTCACTATGCTTCATTCGCTACGTGTCCACACAGTAAACAACTTGACCTTGAAATTTGAACCCAAACCTCATGAAATTGATTCTCATGGCTCTGAAAAGTGTCCTTAAGTTTATTTCATATTCAACATTCAAGAATTGATTATATAGTATGAAATGGAAGTCTGTTTTGTTTCGGCTGCAGGGGATTTGTTACATTTTTTATTGCTTTAGAAGTTAACTTGAAAATTAATTTCTGACCAAATGGAAATGATTTAAAAAAAAAAGGATATTTTTGTTATGAATGGGGAAAATAAAAGAAAAACCTCCTTTATTTTCCTTACACATGTCATATGTTGGATTATTTGAATGAATCTTTATAGCCTATTTTTCAAATTTTGTTCTTTCCTATTTTAGCCATGATCTTTGGGCACGCATTTTGGGGATCTAGAGAAGAAATTTCAAAAATTGAGAGATGCTTCTCTCAAGAACAAGCTCATATACAAAAAACATTCCTTTTGTTTTGTAACATATATTAATATTCTAGAGATATGATCTAATATTTCCCCCCTGTTTTCTAGAAATTTGGTCCCTATTTCCTAGCAAGTAGTTTCTAAATTCAATGTAACTGACTCTATATTTGGGGAAATGGTTGAGCTCGACCTCGTAAGTTTGAGGATGAGATAATTGTATATATTTCATTCATTTTAGTGTGAAAAATATTCGGTGGTTAGAGTTAGAGAAAGAAAACATTATGCATCATACTTTTCCATTTAAGAGTTTTTAGTGAGTGATGAAGGTCAAGGTATGATTTTTCAGGGTTTCATGTGTCAATTTATGATGGTTATTTTTTCTCTTGTGTATGTGAGTTTCTCTCTTGTTACAATCATGCTTGAAATGTTATTTATTCATATTTAATTAAGCATAATATTTTTTTTTTTTTTTTTTTTTTTTTTTTTTTTTTTTTTTTTTTTTTTTTTTTTTTTTTCAGAATTCACTTTTTAAGTGCTTTGTTATCGTTTATTGAACGTTTTAATGTTTTTCTTCCATTGAGATATCTAGAATTCACCTCAGTTAGATGGTTTAGATGTTGTCAATTCCACTATTCCTATGCTTATGCATCTACAATGAAATTTGATAAAAAAAATACCATAAGGATTTCCTACCTTGCCCCTCTCTAAAGATTCCTCACTTTTTCATCCTCTCACTAGAAACCATTAGCTTCACATGACTCCATGCCTAATGGATTTCCCCTCTTCTCTAACATCAAACTATTAAACCTATTCCTCTATGATCTTACCTAGCCTAAGACCTAACAATGAAGATTCATATAGACAGATTCATCTCTAAAGATGGAAGGGCTATATTTCAATTTTAAAGTGGTTTGTTGTTACCTTTGGGTTCCTCTCCTCAACTTGGAGGAATTACAGAGTGCTAACACTCCCTTTCTTAGGATAAAGACAATCATACATATAGTTGTTCTGAAGATATATTTGCATTTGTAGAAATAGTTAATGAGGTTACTTGGTAGGAAGATGATAGATATCAAGTGTGCTCATCCATAGGAGATAATAGTACCCTTGGTAGTAATGAAGAAGGGATAATCCTAAAACTTGTGGAATACTCCTTGGACACAAAGAGGAATCTAGATCTCTTTGGTTCCTATTATAGCACCTGTGATAGAAAAGAGAAGGATCTTGATGAAAGCATATTTACTAGAAATAAGTTTATCTCTACTATAAAAGAGATGTTAAAATTGGCAACCAGGGAAAAACTTCATGTGGGTCATCTTATTCATGGCTTATAATATTTTTATTAGATTCCTCTCGTCGAGAGCTGTAGGATTGATATAAATATCATCCGATTCCGATAAGTATTCATGGAAATATGAATTTATTTTGATTATGGAATTATTATCAAGCTGACCTACAACTCATGTAGGCTCAGAAGCCCAACAGTCGCATCTATTCAAACACCAACGTTGTGTATAAATACAGGAGGAATTTTCCTCATTTGGACTCACTCATCTCATCACATCTCTCTCTCTCTACTACGCAGAAAAGGTTATCTTCTCTACTGCGCAAAAAAGGGTCTCTCTCTCACACATGTGAAGCCGGAAGCTGCTGAAATTGAAGCTGTAACTGCAAAAGTAAATATTGACCTATGTGGACTAGAAGATATCCTCATCTGAACTACATTATAGGTTCATCTAAAACTCCTCTGAAAGCTGCAAATTTGGTGGTGGAATGAAGTCAATCCAATGAACGGTTTGCAAGATATCGACTGCCCTAGTTTGAAGCCGGAAACTGCTGAAACTGAAGCTGCAACTGCAAAAGTAAAGATTGACTTGTGTGGACTAGAAGATATTTTCTTTAGAACTGGGCTATAGGTCCATCTAGATCTCCTCTGAAAGCCACAACTTTTGGTGGTGG
Source organism: Pinus taeda (assembly GCA_000404065.3). Lineage (NCBI taxonomy): Eukaryota > Viridiplantae > Streptophyta > Pinopsida > Pinales > Pinaceae > Pinus > Pinus taeda. Next base: position 13,636 of record APFE030279730.1, on the reverse strand, counting down.
AATGAAGTCAATTCGACGAAGGTTTGCAAGATATTGATTGCCCTAGTTTGAAGTCGGAAACTTCTAAAACTGAAGCTGCAACTGCAGAAGTAAAGATTGACCTGCGTGGACTAGACGATCCTCTATTTAGAACTTTGTTGTAGGTCCATCTAGATCTCCTCTAAAAGCTGCAACTTTTGGTGGTGGAATGAAGTCAATCCGACGAACGGTTTGTGAGATATCATCTACCCTAGTTTGATAATGAAGCTGCTAATGCTGATGCTACTGATCTAGGGTTTGCTACTACTGATATGAATCAGATTTATTATACTATTTCTCTCTACTAAATTATTGAAGATAAAAGAAGATTTGATCAAAGGGTTTCCCCACACAATATGGCGTTTTTCCCTGGCTAGCTGCCACATGTGTCTTTTGTCTTGGCTTGTTTTATGTCGATCGTTTAATGTTCTATCTACACTTTACTTTTTGTACATGTGATTGCTAATCTGTGGAATATAATAAGAAAAATAAGTAAACTATTATAAGCATAGAACATACCATAACTTAACACGGTATCGGAGCTGAGGTGAAGATAAAGCCCGAGCAAGAGCAAGAGCAATCACAGAAGAGAAGATTGGCAAGGCTATCCTAAAAGAACTATGGGGTCCTCAGCACTCTGCCGAAGGAAAGCTTCGTAAGAAAGATGACTATCATGGATGGAAGATGTCTATCGATCTAACCCTAGAAGATCCAAGAGGGTTGGACCATGTAAGAGGCAATATTGTTGAGCCTCCATCAAATGCATCGGTTGTTGCATGGAACAGATGGAAAATAGAAGAAGTCAAAATAGAAGATCATCCGGGACTCTATCGACAAGCACTTGGTGGCCTACATCTTTAAAATGGGCACCTCCAAGGAAATCTACGATAGACTGGGAAATGGAACTCACGACTCTTGGAGGATTACCATCTGAATGATATGTGTTCAGGACTACTATTTTGAGCTATAATGTAATTCCTAGTTTCGAGGAATTAATGGCTAAATGCATTCAAGAAGAAGCAAGGGAAGAAGAGCAAGAAATGCCCATGCCTAAAGGTCCTCCTGCTGCCTTTTATTCTCATGCTAAGAAAAGAAATAATTCTGGGACTAAATCAAAAGGAAAGGCTGGACCGAAGACTAGAATAAAATGACGATGTTACATCTGCGATAAAGCAGGTCACTATGCAAGGGAGTGCCCTGATAGAAAGGACTCACACTGGGATGATGATCAAAATCCCTATGATGGCAATCAATGGAATGACAAATTCAATAGCAAAGGTAAGAGGAGAGCTGGGAATCGAGGAAGAGGACAACCATTCAAGAAGGCTAGAAATTCGAGGATGTATTAAATGCACTTAACCTCAAAAAGAACCTAGTGTCCATCTCGACAATGGAAGACAAAGGCTAAAAGGTAACCTTCAGCGATGGCAAGGTACATATATGGAAAAATAATGTTAAAGATGCCTTTACTCTTGGGTTTAGTGTTGTTTCATTATAGTAGGTCGATGGAAGTCTGCTAGGTGTCATGTCTTATGACACATCTCTTCAGTCTGAACTTTGGCATCGAAGGTTTGCCCCCCTTCATTATAAAGCTATACTCGATGTAAGACAAATGGTGATAGGGATGCCCGAAGTCTGAGTAGAGAAAGAAGGTGTATGTCCAAGATGTGTCGAAGGAAAGCTCAAAAGGGGACCATTCCCCTCAAGCCAAAGGAAGACCTCCAATATATTATAGTTGGTTCACTCAAGCATACCTAAGGTTGGCATTAAGAGGGAGACTACTACACCACATACTCTTGAGCAGAATGGTGTGGCGGGAAGGAAGAACCGCATGATTGTGGAAGCTTTCTGGGCCATGCTACATGATCAAAGACTTCCGAAGTTTCCATGGGCTAAAGATACAAACGCCACCGTATATGTACAAAATCGATGTCCTCATCAAGCATTGGGTTCCAAGACTCCTGAAGAAATGTTCACCGCCAGTCAAAGGAAAGTTGTGATTAGTCATGATGTCACCTTTGACGAAGATATGGCTCTCAGCAAGGTGGACAATCTTCCAACTTTGAGTTTCTCTCAAGAAGCCGACACTAGGTAACTGAAAGAAAAGGATGATGAATCAATGCTTGATGTAGAAGAACCCATGGATCTGATTGATTCTCATCCACATGAGCCTTCCTCTTATAGGAAGAGGCCTTCATGGCTTAGGGGGATATTTGATGATGCTAAAGGACATGCTACACCCTGAGGAACCTTCCGTCAAAGTAAGAAACCTAACAGGTATCAAGGATACCTGACCATCATGAGCACGACCATACAAAATGAGCCTTCATCATTCTTAGATGTTGTCAAGCATTAAGTATGGAAGGATGCTATGACCATAGAATATGAGTCTATTATGAAGAATGATGTCTAGGAAGTAGTTCCCAGACCCTGAACAAAACAATTGTTACTTCAAAATGGCTTTACAAGATAAAGCATGCAGCAAATGGAAGTACGAAAAAGTATAAGGCTCATTTTGTTGCTCGTGGTTTATCCTAGAAGGAAGGTATAGACTGTGATATTTGCACCTGTTCCCAGATATACGACCATCCGCTTGATCTTAGCCCTTGTGGCTTCACAAGGATGGAAGCTACATCAGATGGATGTCAAGACCGTGTTCTTGCATGGTTTGATCAAAGACGAGGTCTATGTGGAAAAACCCCAAGGATTTGAGATTTATGATTGAAAATCTCATGTATGTAGGTTGAAGAAGGCTCTCTATGGGTTGAAGCAAGCACCCCGAGCATGGTATGAGAGGATTAATAACTACTTGATGAAGTTGGGATTCACTAGGAGTGAAGTTGATCCTAACCTTTACTTTAAGGTTGAAGATGACAAGCCTCTCATACTGGTGTTGTATGTGGATGACCTCTTTCTAACAGGTGCAGAGCCTCTCATTCACAAATGTAAGAGGGAGTTGGCTTCTGAATTTGAAATGAAGGACCAAGGACTTGAAGTATGGCAGAAGCCAAGGGAAATTTTCCTATCTCAAGGAAAATATGTGGCGAAGATTCTGAAAAGATTTGGTATGGTGCATTGCAAGCCTGTGACTACCTCGAGGATCTTAACTTTCAGAAGTTATATGGTAGTGATGCCAGACCAGATTTGGGAAATGCCTTTGAGTTTCATAAACTCATTCGCATTGATGTTCTTAGTGAACCTCCGTCCGAACATATGTTTTGCAGTTAGCATTGTGAGCTCATATTTGGTTGAGCCTCACTAGATTGATTCCAAGAATCTTCTAAGATATCTTCATGGCACAATTACTAATGGGTTAAGATACACTGCTGGAGATGTGAGACTACTTGGATATACTAATGCTGATTGGGCAGACACTGTGGTGGAATGTAAGAGCACTTCCGGGTGCTGTTTCACCTTGGGATTTTCTTTGATATCCTGGATGAGTAGGAAGCAAAAGTCAGTGGCCTTGAGCACCACTGAAGCAGAGTATATTGCTGCTAGCATGGCCTCCTGTGAGGCATTCTGGTTGTGAAATCTCTTCAGTGAGCTGTTTGGATTTACATTGGATACCACCATGATTCTATGTGACAACTAGAGGTGGGATTTGATTATTGAGGAATTCCATATTCGTCAATTGCTCTAGCAGATAGACATCATCTGGGATATGGTAAGTTAATGAGCAAGGAGGCTCCATCGCATTAAGATGATGTACAGGTCGATACACCTTGTCAAAGCCCTGAGGAAAGATCTAATTTGTGATTTTCCTAAATGACTTGGAGTCGTCAAGAAACCCTTGTAAAAGGGTCCTGCATGTTGCATACATTGAGCTCTGGGAGCTCTGAGGGCTTGCTGTTCTTACTGGAGAAACATACAACCACAGGGTGACTCACCCTCCCCTGGTGGTGCACACTGGAACAAGATGATTCGCTCTCTTGTGGGACAAGATGATTCACTCTCTTGTGGAACATGATGATTCACTCTCCTATGTAGCAGGATGATTAGTTCTCCTATGTGGCCTGGATTGATGTGTTCTCCATGGCGATTGTAGCAGGATTGATGTGTTCTCCTGTGAGGCCTAGATTGATGTGTTCTTCATGGCGATTGTAGCGGGATTCATGTGTTCTCATGTGAGGCTTGGATTGATGTGTTCTCCATGGCAATTGTAGTAGGATTGATGTGTTCTCCTGTGAGGATAGGAATGATTAGTTCTCCTGTTGAGGAATCCTACCCATGCAGTCTAGGACTCATGGGAAGTACCTCTTATCTAATCAATGAGTAGGGAAATGAAGTTAGGGACCATAGTAGTACTGATGTATGCATTGTTGTATCTACTGTACTCCCTATGCTAGGATGACCTCCATTGATCTGGGATCAATGATACTGGTCTGGGACCAGTGGTAGGGGTTGTACCATACTATGACGCTAACTTCGGGTCAGTTGAGACTAGTCTCGGATGAGTGGTACATACTCTGAGACTGACTTCGTGTCAGTGCAGTACTAGTCTAGGACCACTGAGAGTGGTACATACTATGATGTTGATTTAGGGTCAGTTGAGACTGGTCTGGGATCACTAGTACACTGTTTGAGACTGCGATACTAGTTTGGGACCAGTGGTAGGAGTGGCACCTACTATGAAGCTAACTTTGGGTCAGTTGAGACTAGTTTGGGACCAGTGGTACGCACTCTGAGACTGACCTTGAGTCAGTGGAGGATGATATTGGTTTGAGACCAGTGGAGTTGTACTCACTATGAAGTTGACTTCGGGTTGGTTGAGACTAGTCTAGGACCAGTGGTACATACTCTGAGACTAACTTTGAGTCAATCAGATACATCCTCGATCATTTCTTCTTCTTCATAATTCGGACAAAAGCAGAGCAGATCAGAACAATGCAAGAGCAAAGCAAAACAAAGAAAAACAATATAGATCAGTATAGGGTAGAACAAGACAAAGTACAATAGGCAGAATAGAGCAAAGTAGGGTAAGGTTCAGGCTGTACAGGGTAGTGCATTTGATGGATGAATAGCAATGACCGATAGACATATTGCAGATGAAGTTCTCCCTAGTTGAGAGGGAGTGTTAAAATTGGAAACCAGGGAAAAAATTCATGTGGCTCATCTTATTCATGGCTGATAATACTTTTATTATATTCCTCTCATCGAGAGGTGTAGGATTGATATAAAGATCATCTGATTCTGATAAGTATTCATGGAGATATGAATTTATTTTGATTATGGAATTATTATCAAGCCGACCTACAACTCATGTAGGCTGAGAAGCCCAGCAGCCGCATCTATTCAAACACCAACGTTGTGTATAAATACAAAGGAATTTTCCTCATTTGGACTCACTCATCTCATCACATCTCTCTCTCTACTGTGCAGAAAGGAGTCTCTTCTCTACTACGTAGAAAAGGGTCTCTCTCTCACACATGTGAAGCGGGAAGTTGCTGAAACTGACGCTGCAACTGCAGAAATAAAGATTGACCTGCGTGGACTAGAAGATCTCCTCATCTGAACTATGTTGTAGGTTCATCTAAACCTCCTCTAAAAGTCACAACTTTTAGTGGTGGAATGAAGTCAATCTGACGAACGGTTTGTAAGATATCTACTACCCTAGTTTGAAGCCGGAAACTGCTGAAACTAAAGCTGCAACTACAAAAGTAAATATTGACTTGTGTGGACTAGAAGATCTCCTCTTTGGAACGATGATGTAGTTCCATCTAGATCTCCTCTGAAAGCCACAACTTTTGGTGGTGGAATAAAGTCAGTCTGATGAATAGTTTGCAAGATATCAACTGCCCTAGTTTGAAGCCGGAAACTATTGAAACTGAAGCTGCAACTGCAGAAGTAAAGATTGACCTACGTGGAATAGAAGATCTCCTCTTTAGAACTGCTTTGTAGGTCCATATGGATCTCATCTGAAAGCCACAACTTTTGGTGGTGGAATGAAGTCAATTCGACGAATGGTTTGTGAGATATCGTCTGCCTTAGTTTGATAATGAAGCCACTAATGCTCATGTTGCTGATCTAGGGTTTGCTACTACTGATATGAATTAGATTTATTGTACTATTTCTCTCTGCTGAATTATTAAAGATAAAAGAAGATTTGATCAAAGGGTTTCCCCACACATTGGTGTTTGTCCCTAGCTAGCCGCCACATCTTGTGTCTCTTGTCTTGGTTTGTTTTCTGTCGATCATTTAATGTTCTATCTGCACTTTAATTTATGTACATGTGATTGCTAATCTATGGAATATAATAAGAAAAAGAAGTAAACTATTATAAGCATAGAACATACCATAACTTAATAAGAGATCAGGGAGCTATCGAAAGAAATCTCAGGAAAAAATAAGTTGCATGAATATGTGCTTGAGAATGAGAAGTTGAGAAAAAGAATTGTTGATTTAAATGCTTAATAAGAAGCGGCTAGCAAGCTGAATGGGATGTTGAACAATCAGCTAAATGATAGAGAATCTCACTATGAAAGACTACAAAATGAGGCAATCTCATTGAGACATGACATAGAAAGGGCAAGTAAGGAGATGTCTTGGTACTAGAAGCCTGAGGACAACAAACATGCTTTGAATGAGATGCTTACTAAGAAAATATATCCTCTCATCAAGGTTCATTTGGGGCTCAAAGAATATTCAATATTCAAGAAAGAATAGGTTGAATGGTCAAAAACCCAAACAAAGGCAGTTAAATATTCCAACAACAACAAGGGAAAAGAAATTGTTGGACAAAAGAAGCAACAAGGAAAGAAACAACAACAAGAAAATAAAAAGAAACAACAACGAGGAGAGAAACAGAAGAAATATAGGAAGCTAAAAGGAAGAATGCAAGACATCATTTCATACAACCAATGAAGGTACATGAAGAAACGATAGAGTTCCTTTCGCCCCTCAAGGACAAAGCCCTCAAGGTAAATGTTTCTTCAGTTCTCAAAATCCATTTTACGAGTATTTCTTTTCTTACAATAAATTTTATCTTAAATCCATGGACTATAGATGCCATGTAAGAAAAAAATATGTGTTGGGTAGCAACAACCCAAGAATGCAAAATGTGGTCTGGAAGAGGTATATTGGAAGTAGTAGATGTTTCGACAAGATTGTTGGAAGATATGGAAATTCCTTTAAACCATTCTTAAGACATATTGAATGCTACAATTGATGCAACTTTGGGTACAAGGCAACACACTGTAGACATGAGAAGTAGAAGCATGCATCCCAGATGATGCGGCAAAATGAAGCATGTCATCCATTAAGGATGGATTATAAAAGAAGATTAGAGGAAGCCAAGTATGTCTTCAATGCTTTCTGTAAATAGGGCATGCTGAACAATGGAAGGAGAAATCATCAAGGTGTTGACTTGTCTCTAAAGAAAAATCAGAGAAAAATTAAGAGGGATGATTTTCATATTCCTATGAGAAAACCCTTTTTAAGTTCCAATTATAACGAGCACTCATTTCTGGAAAGAAAGGGAAGCAACAACCTAGTAAATTCATCCTTGCAAACAGAGAAAAATAGTAGTAAGAGGATTTCGGTAAAGAAAGAGGAACAAAATGTGGAGTGCCCTCTAGCCATGCACAACCAAGTGAAAGTCCAAACATGGGAAAAGAAGAAGCTAGATGCCAATGCCTCTATCAAGGATCAATCAAAGAAGGTTTGGATGAAGAAGGAGGATGAACTCCTAAGTGGGAGTACATCCTTTGTTTCTCTTCATTAAAAGAAGAGAATGGCGAAATAAGTTAGATGTAGGCATAAAATATCATACAAATGAGATGCATATGAACATTGAAGGTATGATCAAGCCCCTTGTTGATTACAGTAATGAATTGGTTTATTGTTTGTATCAACATTATAAGAGAAAGGTTAGAGAAGCCAAAATGGCTTCACAGGGAGCACAAAATAATATTGTATGAAGTGAAAAAAGGATGAGCTCTAGTAGAAATATGGAATGACAATAGTTTTACCCACAGTTAAATCAGGTACATAGGATCAGTCACCATGCAAAAGTGAAGAGATCGTAAAAGGGGGAGAACATGGGCTCAAGGAGAATTGCTTTAGTTGCAATAGCAAGCAACTACCACTTTCAGCCTGAGGAAGAAAAGTTATTGATTAAATGAAATAAGTACCTATTTGGAGAGGCATAATCTTAGAGGGGAGAAGAATTGACTGATAAGAAGCCCAAGAGAAAGTGAGCATAGTCCTAGTTGCAATAGAATCAGTGAAGATAAAGTAAAAATTCATCATTAGTAGTTGGTATTTGCATGCAACAACAATACCATGAGAAATGTTAATTAATATCAGTTTCCTTTTAATTGGTACAAAAGACGCATTGGGAGAGAGAGTGCTTCAGGAAGCAGCATAAGGTGTCTAGAATTGGAGGATTATTAAAGAAGTGGAAGTATATGTTCAGGGGGAGCATATCACATATGTCAAGTTCCTAGAGTAGCAATAGGAGCGATAAAGAGACTCCAAGTTCTCCATTATGAGGATATCATCCCTTGAAGAGTAATCTGCTAAAGAAGAATACACATCATCAACCAAACTCTCTGTCATTGATAGTTAATGTTTGCAAGGGGGAGAAGAAGTAACTTGTATCCCTTTTGCATTAATTCGAGAGGGGAAGAGTAAGTTATGATGGGCATGAAGAGATGACCCATGTAGAGGAGAGAAAATCATTGGTGACTCATGCAAGGAGAAGTATGGAAGAAATAGGATTGGTCATCAATGTGGAGAAGTGTTGAGTTGTTTCCATCAATGCCAAAAGGTGAGATCATTGGACAATTTGCACTGCCTAGATGGCTAGTGCCAGTAAGTGTGTTGGCATTAATTTTAATAGGCATGCTAGGAGATGTGTTGGAAAATTGCCATTGTCAGCAAGTTCATTGACATTGATGTTAACCAGATTATCACTTAAGTTGGTGGCACTTGGTATGTTGGCATTGATGTCAACCAGATCATCATTGATGTGCATGGTGTGTTAAGCTTAGCAGAAGTCTCATGATTGATGCAGTCTCCTAAAAATAATCATCATAGTAGCATGCTTATTCGAGAAGCCACAATATTATGACTATTATGGTTAGCAGTCCCATACTTTGGAGGAGATTCTTCCTCAGAATATTAATTCAAAATCTCTTGGAAATGACATAGTTGGATAATGCTTGAAAAGATATTTCCAACAATATATTGATGTTTTCAAATGGCCACTTCGATTGAGAGATATTATTGCCCAAACTTTTCATATTGAAAGGTCAATAGACATGGTTCCATGGATCAAGGTTCCACATAGACTTCGTGTTTCTTGTGAAATCTCTTTGTTAGATGAAATTTAGACATGCATTTTAGGAGTAGGATCAAGTCGCACAACAAATTTACAAATTTGGAGGTCGGGCTATGTAGCAACATTTGGTAGGAGATCAAATCCCTAACCCCCCTGACCCCCGACCTATGTGCGACCAACTCATAGTTAGGCATGTGGATTAGTTGGTTGTCATCCAAGGCAGGAGGTGGGTCTAGTTTGCACTAGTCGAAGGTTAGGATATGCAGAAAAATTTAGAAGAATAAACTCCCAACCCCCGACCTATATGGGACCCAACACATGAAATGTGGCAAATGATGTTAGTATGACATAGTAGTATGAAGGACACGTGGCAAATATTTTAGCATTTTATATGAACTAATGGGCCAAATTTAGGTGACACATGTCACCATATAGAAGCATCCACGTGGCCTAGATGATGTCAGCATGATGTACACTAATTATGTGGTAGAACCTCAAAGTTTGTGACAAGGGTTATTTTGTGTAGTTTTTCCCTATATTCAGTTGTCGACATTGAACGATTAGAATGGGCCTATGGAAAATTAGGAGTTCGAGGCTAATACGAGTGCACAAGTAGGTAAATAGGGTCGACTCACGACCTACTGAATAACATTGAAACGCATGCCTAGGGATTAGTTTCGCATAGTCCTCCTGTGTTATTGGTGACCTCATTAATTGTGGTAGAGGATTAGAGTTGGTGCCGGTATTAATGGTGACTACAAAGAACATAAAAAAGCAAACGAGGAACTTGGCTTACAAAAAAAAATTAATGGGTCTAACTCAAATGGAAAATAGCTTTCCCCAATCTTTCTTGCACACCATGAAGAATTAAATGAAAAATATGGCTAGGTGTAGAAGGGCTTGATGTGAAAGAATAAATCCATGCCTGAGGTGGTTTTTCTCCCATAAGGGTTTACATGTTAAAATCTTTGTATCCAATGTGTATGCTTCTCTTGGTGCATGTGTTTATGTGTTTATTTATCTTGCTGCACATGAGACATTGTTGATTTCTCTCATTTAATGGATGCCAAGTTTAAATGTTAAATATAATTTTGCATAAAAGTTTGAATTAGCCTTAATA
>APFE030279722.1:0-24896 GCA_000404065.3 Pinus taeda | reverse complement strand
TAAATTAAATTTAGGATTTAGGATTTTATATTTAAATTTATTTATTTAACACGCCATGATTTACCCTTCATTAAAAATCATCTCGATATTCTATTTTATAGATTAAGAAATTAATTTTATTTTTAATATTTAATATAGTTTTGGGTCACTTAGGCACCATTCACAGTTAAACTAGGTAAGTTATATTATTTAAAAATATTCCACTACCTAGTCACACCTGTATGTATTTAAATTTTAAATGATTTTGATTGGCTTACACATTATGACATGGAAATTCAATGTTAACATTTTAAAATGAAAATTCCTCAAAAAGCTTGAGTAACCTAGAATTTGACACTCTTGTTCAAACTCATATGGTGGAATGTGATCTCTTTATCCTCGTCTTTAGATTTTTCCTAAAAGATAAAAGCATACAAAAGTGGGAAAGAGCCATAAAGCATGGGGAAGCTTTTTCCTAAGCACAAAAGCATCTAAAAAGTGGAAAATGCCATTTTTATATCAGGAAACATTATTCACCCAAAAGCTTTTGCCAAAATTGAACTAATGAGGAATTTGGGAAATCTTCATAGCCTTCACTTTCCTATATATTGGAGGCTTGGCCATTGAGGAAATGATGGGAATTCGTGTATTGCCACGCTACTGAGATCTATCTTGAGAGGGAGAGTTTTGGAGCTAGAAGTTGGGGGAGGTGTTGTTGCACCTGCATCTCATGGTTGTAACTTTCCTCCAACTCCTTTATTAATATAGATTAGTTGTTCTTCCTTCCATATGCTACTATTCATTCTTTACTTATCCTATTTAACTAATGAATGTATGGGATTTTCGTTTATATTTATTTATTCAATAATATTTATATGTTTATAATAGTTTCAATTATCACGATATTATGTTGTGAAGTTTTCTTTGTTCTCTCTCTTGTGTAGGGCCAAGATTTGGAGCTATCTAGGAGTTCTTCCCAGCTACACTAAAAACTCCAACAAGACATGCATGCGAGGACTCACATGAATTCATTCTTCTTTTCTTAATATATACTCTACATCTTAATCTACTAAGAATCTTGAGCCTTAGAACAACCTTTCTCTTAATCAATCTATCTTAGGTTTCTCGGATAAACTGAGAGGGTTTTATGTTCATCTAACTGTGCATTAAATCCTACAACAAAATGATATTTAGAAACTGTAATATATTTCACTATGTAATAAAATTAGTAAAATGGAAGTAAAGGTAAAACTCTAAACAAGAAGCCAAAAGTGGATGTAACCATCAATGCAAAATTGGGAGTAGAATTGGATGTTAAACTAGCCATCAAAACAAGATGCAAACAATGAGACAAAAAGGGTTTTAAAGTAGAATTAAAAAAGGTGCAAAATTAGACACAAAGAAGGGAACAAAATAGGGCATACAAAAAGATACCAAATTGGGCGCAAACAAGGATGCAAAAATGGAGACCAAAATGAGAATGCAAAGAATGGTGTAAAATTAGGATGAAAAATTGGGTCCAGAAATGATGTAAGAAAAGTCACAAAACAAGAAGCAAAATGGGACTAAAAAAGGGTGAAACTAAGGATGCCAAAAATGATGCATAACTAGATGAAAATTCAAACTGAAATCTAGGTGCAAAATGAGATGCAAATGTGGATACAAAATGTGGCAAAAAAAAAGGATGCAAATTTTGATGCCAAAAAGGATGCAAAATTAGACACCAAAAAGGATGCAAAATTGGACATAAAAAATGGTGTGAAAATGGGCATAAAAATGCCTCAAATTTGGATGCAACATTTGATGCAAAAGGAGGTGCAAAAACAAATACAAAAGTAGACAAAAAAAATGGCTCAAAATTGAACGTAACATTAGACACAAAATGGGATTCAAAGGTGGATGCAACACATGGTCCAACATAGGGTGAAAATTTAGATGCTCAAAATGATGAAAAATTGGATGCACGAAATGTTGTTAAAAATGATGCTAAATTGGATGCAACAAATGATGCAAAAATAGGTGCAAAATAAGATGCAAAAAAGGGAGACAAATGAAACGAAAAAGTGGATGAAAAAAATGGATAAAAAATTTGGCACTAAATCAGATTCAACATATGGTGCAAAATTAGATGCAAAAAAATGTGTAAAAAAGGCAGAAAAATTGGTGCAAAAATAGATGTAAAAATAAGTACAAAATTAGAAGCAAAAAATGGCATAAGACTAGATGAAAAAAATGGCACAAACTCGATGCAAAAAAAGGCACTAAATTAGATGAAAAATATGGTGTAAAACTCGATGCAAATTACAACACAAAAATAGAAGCAAAGAATGGCACAAAACAGGAAGCAAAAAATGATGCAAAAATGGCACAAAACTAGAAGCAAAACTTGTTGTAAAACCAAGTGCAAATCTTGGTGCAAAATATGCTGCAAAAAATGATGCAAAATTTGGCGTAAAAAAGATGCAAAATTTGGCGCAAAAAATGACGCTTTAAAAATTGTAAAATAGAGCCAGATTTAGCGCCAGGCTTCTCATCCCAATGGAGAGAAAAATACACTAAAATCTGGTGCTAAATCTGGCGTAACTTGCATGTTTTGTTGTAGTGTATCAAACCATCACACTTGCGAGAATTGGAAATGTATGACACAAGAAGAGCAGTTGAATCCACCAGAGGTCGGGCCCTTAGCCGTCAGCGAAACATTGCCAAGTTACTTCAATAAATGCGAGGGAACAACAACTTTACTTATATATTAATCATCAAACTGAATGAGTATTACAATATATTCGTGTTCTTCTCAACAACGAGAGTCTGTGATTACAATTACAATTACAATAATACAGAACCTCCTCCTCTCCTTTCTTCTTATAAAATATCTCATTTTATAATCGGAAAGGGTAAAAAACATAAATGATAAACGCGATCCCTCAGGATCTCTCGATCCTAAGGGATTCGCAATGGTTTCCCATCTTCAGACATTGTTTCCTTTCCTGCGATCTGTTGATTTGCCTTTAGCCGTACCTGCAACGCTACGTTCCTTCCTTAGCTAGCTGATTCTTGATGTTCCTTCTTAGGGAACAACATTTGTCCCTTTTGTTGTTTTCCTGCATAAAGGAAGGTAATAATTAGCTAAGTCGTAACTACAGATAATTTCTTCATTCTTATCGTAAATTCCTTAATAGATTAGCACATTGGGATATAGAAAGGATAAGAATAAAGGAAAAGGATGATGAGTTTAATAGTAAATGCATACCTTTTCCATGACCCAACACAAACCATCTATGAACTGTCTAATTTTCACTCTCACTCCCCCTCCCATGGCCATAAAATCTATTTTCTACAATCTTAGATATTTCCTTACCCTTCACTTCTCTTCCCCCCCTTTATGTTCTCTACTTCCAAAGTCCATAGTTATAGTTTCAACAATCTCATCCTTAGTAGAAATGCCCCAACACAGAGTAGGTCAACACAATAGAGGTAGATATGAAGACAAGGGCGATCCCTAAACCAGAGTGCAAATAAATGCAAAAGAAATCACTACCATTTTCTAGAGAAGCACTCCCCTTGCTATTATATCATAAATCAACATACCAAAGGAGAAGGCCATAGTAAAAAAGGATATTCTTATAGGATGAAGAGGCCATGGATAATGTAGACCAATGGATCCTAGATACGAAAAGCAACAGAGGAAGATATAACAAATACTTGCAAGCGATTCACATATATTGGTAGATGAAAACATTTGTGTGAAATGTCTTAGTAGGAAGAAGTGAAGCACAAGAAGAGATTATGTTATCTATAGAGGCCATCCAGCTACATGTGTAGAAATTGGATAACAAGGTCACTCTACTTGCTAAGAAGGTAGTTGATGCAAGAGCATTCGACATCCAAGTCAAATTCCTTTTGACTAGACTAGCAGGTTTGTTTACCATGGGAGTTGGTTCCCTAATAGATTGTAATTATTTAATTATTTTCCTAAGTTTGTAAAGAGATTCTAGAAAATATGTATTTAGAAATGAAAATTGTAATTATATATTTCTATGAATAGATCTCGAGAATATTTGAGAATTAGAGACATCTAGGGGTAGTTAAATGTCATAGAGAGATTGGAGTATTCATAAATCCTAACTTAGTGGTTTTGGTGAGATAATAATGGATCTTAACTAGTCAGTTTGAGATCCTTTTCTTTTGTAAATATGGACATGAAATGAATAGAGTAGAGAGGCAAGTGAGAGGCTTGTTGGAAATCAAGAACTGGCTTGAGGCCAAAATGGGCTTTACTGTTGATCAGGCTAAGAGGGCCTTTTGTATTTATTTTATGTGAAGGATCACTCTGTTCAAGTGTTTTGAGTGAGATTTTCCCCAAAAACCTAGTTCTTCTGCCATCTTGCATATAAATATATATAATAATATTATAATATATATATATATATATATATATATTATATATATATATATTATTTATATATATATTATATATTATATATGTACAATACAAGATTGTAACCCTGACAATTTCAAGTTTAATGATGACAAGGTCGAGAGGGGGATTCATTGTATGAATCCATTCAAAGATCAAGATCAGGAGGGATAGGAGCTTTCAAGTTTATGAGAAACCTGAACCAAGATAGCATTATGAAGGATGAATTAGAGGAAGCCATGAAAACAAGTCGAAGAGGAATTGAGCGTAGAGGAATGGTCAATACTTAATCATTTTATTGATTAAGTTGATGAGAATTTGTCACTTGATAGCGTCAAAGACATTAAATGATAGTGTCAGGCTGGAATAAGGTTTCCCAAGGGTTAAAGTGGTAGCATTTCAAAGGATCAGGTATTTGGCATTGAGCAAAGTCCATCAGATGACGTTGTTAGGACACAGAAGCTAAGGTTTGTCGTCACTTGACAGGCGTCGAGCTAGAGAATTTAAGTCGAAACGATTGAGGAGAAGATAAGGAAAGAGAGTGGGCAAAGAAGACTAGGCTCACATTGCAATGGGGACCCACCTGGAGATTTAATCCCAGAAGGCAAGTAAGGAGAAGTGCATAGGAGAGCACTAAACTGACTAGGCGTCAAGTGGGCGTGGCATGGCCAAGTCATATATGATAAGGCGCCTGGCCTTTGAGGTTGGACTCTACGCAAGTCATGACTCTAAGAGAGCCTTTATATATATATATATATATATATATATCGTAGTGGAAGTGTGGATAAATGGTAAGTGGACCCCACCCGATGATCTAACCCCAACAGAGTTGTTTGGAACCTGAGTCTACGCGAACAGGAAAGTAAGGGTCGGGACACATCATCTTGGAGGTAATACCTGGAGGGGGAGCACCCAGAGGTATATGTATTAAAATAGAGTGGGTCGGAGGATGGGAACAATTGGAGGTTGCTACATGGTGTACAAAGTTCCAAAGTCAAGTTGGAAGGGAGCGGGTGGAGCCCACCCGGTCGATGCCTGACCCGATAATGCATGTTGAAGCACCCAAGGCTACGTGTCGGGCTCTCAACGCCAGGACACAGTGGCATACAATGAATTTGGCCATGTGATATTAAGTGATATGTTTGTAGGAAGGGGGTTGTACCCTTTTGGCTCCTCCCACTGGTTCTAAGATAGTTCACTCGCGTAGAGGGCCTATCCTAATTGGTTCCTTCCACTGTTACATGCCTGCGGTGAATTTTGATACTGCTTGCCATATACATGCTTAGTATATATCACTTGGCAGCAAGGCTTGGCTCTGAGGGCTATTATGAAGAGTTTTGGCTCTGAGGGCTATTATGAAGAGTTTTGGCTATGAGGACTATTTAAGAGGAACTTGAGTTTGGTGGTTTACAAGTGAAGGAAGTGCCTTTTGACCCACAATGGGCACTATGAGGTTTCATAATCCTGGGATTTCAACAAGTTCGGAATTGGGCTTGCATCATGTGGTATCAAAGCTTGAAAATCTCTAATAAGCTAGAGAGCTTGGAAAATGTAGTAACAATATTGAAATACACTGACAATAAGAGTCCACACAGGGAGCAGATAAGAAGCTTCAAAAAAAGGATCATATATTGAGGATTTGAGTAAGACTACAAGGTTGTTGAATTGCAGATTTACAGAGGTCTAGTAAGATGGATTTGTCTTTGAATTTTAAAAGTATTTATTTTCAGAAGGAAATATTAGTGGTGGATTATTGTATAGTGAGTTAGTTACAACAGAGTGCATAGATTGAATGATTGGTTTCCAAGGATGAAATGTAGAAATATAGTCTAGTGAAACAAGATGAATGATTACAACAATAGTTGAAGAATTGAATGATAGGAAAGGGACTTTATTTGATTCAAGCAAGGTGGATGTGGAAGAACAAGAAAACAATAAATTTATGAGAGCAGGAAAGCTCTTAATGAAGATTGGTGAATAGGTGAAGAGTCTTGTTTTAATTAACTTGAATTTGTTGAGACAGGTAGCCGAAGAAAGAAGATATGTAGTGACAAAGTTGCAGCAAAGAAGTTGTGACAAAGAAGAAGGAAGCAGGCACAAAGCTCTCAAAAGAATCTTGTGGTAGGAAGATTTCGACAACATGAATACTAAAAGGAACCTTCAGATAGAGACTGAAGCAGAGGACGGTGAGAAGACTTGCAGCAACCTGGAGAAAAAGAGTGCTCATTTGGTTCTAGAAGGGATAACCAGGAAGGTGCCAAAAAACTAAGCTTAAAGGAGAGGAAGCTTGGTTAGGTATCATGTGGAAAAAAAATAAGAAGCTTGCTACTGTAGAGGTTAGTTGCAGCTTCAGCGTGGGCATGGATAAGCTCACAAAAGAAATATTGAAGAGGATGTCTTCAAATAGTAAAATGAAGAGTCAAGGAGGAAGCCATAGCAAAAAGGAAAAGGTGGCAATAACAAAGGCTACAAGACAACAAGTGAGTGCAGAAGAAAGGATGAAGGAATTTGCTGAGATGGAAGTAGAACTCAGTGTATTGAAGCAGCAACTGCAAGAGCAGAAAAAAAAAATTGGAAGTGAAAATTGTTAACAAGATTGAAGAAAGGTATTTATATAGGAAGAAAAGTAAAGTCGCCTGTCAGAGAGTTGTATGTTGAGAAGCTAATGCAAAAATCCAAGGAGGAGGATGTACTCAGAGCAGTTGAGTATGAAGTCAGAGAATCCATTTGTGAACCTGAGAAAGGACGGATCGAGATAAAGCAGAAAGAGTAATGGAAGTGCCACATAGGAAAAGGAATGTTGGTGAAAGACAAAAAGTGGATGAGCAGAAGATTGCCATAGAAGAAAGAATTCATGAAGTACTCAAAATATGTAACGTCAAGTTTAGAAGTGTGATTGTTAGGGGTTTTTCTTTTTGATGTTCGCATATCTAATTATTTTTAAAATTTTTAAGAACCTTTAAAGGATAGGAAGAAAGGAATTGTAGAGATGGAAGAATGTAGGTGGAAGAGAAGAGGTTGGACAAAAGTGTCCAACTCAAAGAGATAGCTTTGTGGAAGTTGCAAGAAGGAAAAATCAAGAGCACTGCTTGGAAAGTGAAGCACATGAGATTGTGGAGAATTTTTCAAGCGTGTTTGCATCAGAAATTTTGAAACAAATTGGGTTCCTTGATGATGAAGAGGACATCCATATTAAGGAGGAATTCATCATTAGTTTGGTGGATTATGAAGTCCCTTCACAACAACTTGAATTTGGGACAGCCAAGGCACTAAAATTAGAAGAATCCCATGTTTTTAAGACTAACAATTGGTGTGTGTATGTAGGTTTGGACAAACAACATGATAATATGTTTATGCAGGTAGATGAAGAATTAAAGCTCATTGACGAGATGGATGGAATAGAGAAGTTTTGTGCACACTTGTTTGATGGTGATGGAGTTGTTGCAACAGAAGAAGATGAATGAGAACAACCTTTAGACTCTTTTATGGAAGAGAATATGGCAGCAACAAGGAAATTGAATGAGAACTTGTTCAAAGAAGACCTCATACATGGAGAAGCAAGCAAGCAGGAAGATGAAATTGAATTTAAGGAATGGCTAGAAGAGGATGATACGCTGGAAAAGAACACACTTATCAAGTATGAGTAGCAAAGATATGAGCAACTGATTGGTAAGAGTTTTGTAACTCTTATAATAGAGGCAAATGTGTAGAAATTTGAGACAGGAATAGCAGCAGTGGAAATCAACCAAAGATAGAGGTTGATAAGGTCAATGATGAAGTGTGTGTACTGATGAGGAAACCATCTAGAAGAGGAAGGTATATCAGGTAGAGGAGAGTAAACTATAAGGAGAGACAATTGACAAAAGAAGTTTGCATCAACAGAGCAAGTGGACAGCAACAACACAAGGTTTGGAAGCCTCGAGAACCAAAGGAAAGAATAACAAAGTAGCATCAACACATCAGAGAGAGAGATCGGTTACAAACTAAAGTTTTTGATCCAGGAGAACTTTCAGGAGTAAATGAAAGCACATGGTCAAGAGACCATGATTCTTTTTTACCTTGAGAGCTTGATGCAGGAGCATTCGACATCCAAGTCAAATTCCTTTTAACTAGACTAGGGGGTTTGTTTACCAAGGGAGTTGGTTCCCTAATTGATTATAATTATTTAATCATTTTCCTAAGTTTGTAAAGAGATTCTAGAAAATATGTATTTAAGAATGAAAATTGTAATCAGATATATTCCTATTAATAGATCTCGAGAATATTTGAGAATTAGAGAGATCTAGGGGTAGTTAAATCTCATAAAGAGATTAGAGGATTCATAAATCCTAACTTAATTGTTTTGGTGAGATAATCATGGATCTGAACTAAATCAGTTCGAGATCCTTTTCTTTTGTAAATATAGACATGAAATGAATAGAGTAGAGAGGTAACTGAGAGGCTTGTTGGAAATCAAAAACTGGCCTGAGGCCAAAATGGGCTTTATTGTTGATCAGGATGAGAAGACCTTTTGTATTTATTTAATGTGAAGGATCACTCTATTCGAGTGTTTTGAGTGAGATGTTCCCCAAAAACTCAATTATTCTGCAATCTTTCATATTTTAATATATATATGTAACATATGTACAATACAATATTGTAACCCCGACAATTTCAAGTTTAATGGTGACAGGATCGAGAGGGGGATTCATTGTATGAATATGTTCAAAGGTCAAGCTCAGGAGGGATAGGATCATTCAGGTTTATGAGAAAATTGAACCAAGTTAGGATTGGGAAGGATGAATCAGAGGAAGCCACGAAAAATAAGCCGAAGAGGAATTGAGCACAGAGGAATGGTTGATAATCATTTTATTGATTAAGTTGACGAGAATATGTCACTTGACAACGTTGGAGATGTTAAATGACAGTGTCGGACTAGAATAAGGTTTCCCAAGGGTCAAAGTGGCAGCATTGCAAAGGATCGGGCATTTGGCGTCAGGCAGAGTCCGTCAGTTGATGACGTCAAGAGACAAAATCTAAGGTTTTATGCCACTTGACAGGCATCGGGCATGAGAATTTAAGTCGAAAGGATCAAGGAGCAGATAAGGAAAGAGAGTGGGAAAAGAAGACCAAGGTCACGTGGCAATGGGGACCCACCGGGAGATTTAATCCCAGAAGGCAAGCAAGGAGAAGCACATAGGAGAGCAGTGGGTCGACTAGGCGTCGGGTGGATGTGGTATGGCTAATTCAGATGTGATAAGGCCCCTGGCCTTAGAGTGTTGGACACTACGCGAGTCCTAACTCTAAAGAGTGTATATATATATTTATATATAGAGAGAGAGAGAGAGAGAGAGAGAAATGGTAAGTGGACCCTTCCCAGTGATCTAACCCTGACAAAGTCGTTTAGAACCCAAGTCTACACGAACGAGAAGGTAAGGGTCTGGACACATCATCCTAAAGGTAATACCCGGAAGGGGAGCTCCAGGAGGTATCTGTATTACAATAGAGTGGGTCGAAGGATGGGAACACTCAGAGGTTTCTATATGGTGTACAAAGTTCCAATACCGGGTTGGAATGGAGCTAGTGGAGTCCACCCAACCGATGCCTAACTCGGAAATGCGTGTTGAAGCACCCAAGGTTATGTGTCGAGCTTGCAAGGCCAGGACATGGTGGCATACGAATGAATTTGGCCATAGGATATTAAGGCATATGTTTGTAGGAAGGGGGTTGTACCCTTTTGGCTCCTCCCACTGATTCTAACACAGTTCACTCGCGTAGAGGGACTATCCTAATTGGTTCCTCCCAATGTTACATGTTCGCTATGAATTTTAACAACACTTGGCATATACATGCTTAATGCATAGCGCTTGCCGGCAAGGCTTGGCTTCGAGGGACATTATGAAGATTTTTGGTTCTGAGGGCTATTTAAGAGAAACAGTGTGCACTATGAGGCTTGATAATCTTGGGATTTCAGCAAGCTCATAATTGGGCTTGAATCAATAGTCATTCTAGAGTTTACTAAGACTGAGGAAGAAGAGGAGAAACCATAGAATGAAAGTGAGGTCATAATATTTGAATAATCATGCTTTGTTTTTTTCTTTTTGATATGATTTTACTCCATAGTATAGATGTTATCTAGTTTAGTATAGATTTTATGTTAGATAGATATACTCTAAGATACTTGGACTATTCATGGTTAAATTTGTGTTTGGGGCACAACCTTACATCAAAGTTATAATAAAAAAAATGGAGATGACATGCTAATATAATCAATTCTTTCCATTTGTCGAAATGGAAAAAAGAGGCAATGTAAATAGGTTGCAGTTCTATATTATCTAGTAGTGTAAACTAGCCTAGTAAATACTCTTAGAAGTTTGCATGATTTTGTAAACATCCTAAATATCAAAAGCAGAGGTGTTAGGACCTCCATGTATTTTAACCCTATCCTAGACAAAAGTTGGTACATTAAGGTTAGGAATGTATATCATTGAATGGCTTATTGAATCACCAATAGATTCCTTTACACGTCCTCAAGTTATTGGCACATGCTAGCTATCTCATCCTCGATGCACTAGATTAGCGTCGTGTGATCTATTAACATCTCCATTGTTGAGGTGACACTAGAAACCAATTGGTTATACTTCAATTGTAATTCGAGGATGTCCATCCATAGCTATTGCAACAAAGCCTTCAGTTGTTCCTCGCTTGAGCAATTGTTTCCCTACACATTGGCCATGGATTCTTTAATTCTTTGTTCTCCACATCAACAAGGTCCTTCCAAAATCATAGTATACTGAGTAACAGAATGAGTAATCTTCAATTCAAAATGTAGGCACCAACCCCAATATCTCATCCCCAGAATAAATAGTAAGTTGATGAGAATAGGAAACGATTCCTCTTTTCTCTTCCAAACACATGCCTTGAAAGATAACTTCTCGATTTCAGAGGCAACCAAAACTAAATTTAAAGAAAACTTGCATCCATTATTGTCATACCTTTGTTGTTGGACCTATAGATCCTCAAGATCCTTCAATCCATTTTCATAAGGTGGAGAGCATTGTCCATAAACATTAATTATACCATTTGCACTACTTAATTGCTAATAACATTCAAAATTAATCATGCTATAGCAAGTAACAATCGTCATTCCTAGTGTCTCCTTTCTTTTATCATCAATTTCCCATACATCAACCAAGTGATTGATTAGATGGGTTGTAAACCTTAACCTTGCCTTGATGTCATCTAGTCTCGATGCACTATAAGGCCCATAACAAACGCGCACATACTCACATCCAAAACTGGCACAAAATCTGAGAGTGACCTCATATCCTACACAAACATATTATGCTCGTACCTCCTCCCCCTTTTCATCATCACAACGGAAACATCAATAAAGCTCTGCATAGCATGTCACACCCACCCTTAGATAATAATGGCAATGCCTACATGCTTCCATTTTTTGGCTTGTGCCATCTTTAGCCTACGTTTGAAGTGGCCTTTATGACTTAAATTCTTAAGTCACTTCATTAGGAGATAGAGGAGTATCCCTCTGGCCCATTAATCTACAAAGTTCCTATGACCAAATTTGTTCACTTGTTCTCCATTTTATCAACCTCTTAACCTCTTAATCTAGCTTAATACATGCTGCATAAGAAAGATTAAAATTTGGTTAGAAGAATTTTAATTCTCTTAAGAATGCACTACATGTGACATGACTCAATGGAAAATTAAGTTCCTAAAATCTCCCATAATTATCAAATTATTGAACTTGCATATACATGCTTAAATTAAAATCTTGGAATAAAGTTGAGACAATGAAACATGCCTTAAATTAAAACCTTGGAATAAAGTTGAGGCTATGAAACAAACATGACTGCTTAAATTAAAACCTTGGAATAAAGTTGAGACTATGAAACATGCCTGACTTAAATCTTGGAATAGAGTTAGACGACTACTACCAGTTTGATTGCAAGGTTTAGCTCCAAATGAAAATGTATTATATTTAGTATTATAATTGTTTAATATGATCACACGATTATACTGTTCGGGTGACGGTGACTCTGGTGATATCTAGGCAGGAGGAGTTACGAGTGGGAATTACGCAGGCCCGGCAGTTGAGGACGTGGGATTGGCATCTCGGGGTCAGGAGAATTAAATCGAACTGCTCTTTACTATATCTAGCGGAGATTCAAATTCAAATAACTGTAGTAGTGTGCGTAAGTAATGGGGCAGCGTGCATTGACTGCCAATGGGAACTTTTCCTCTAATATGGCGGCATTGCAGGCGACAGGGTGGGGCGAATACGGCGGGCTAAACGGACGCCTTGTGCTTTTACATCAACGGCTATAATGTCCACTGACGCCACCCCTCACTCATGGAGAGTAATAATAACAATAATAGAGGTATGGGAATTGTGTGTGTGTGTTTTATGTGGGTTTTTTGTCTGTCAACTCTGCCATTACTTGCCATGCACGTAACCTCGGGTCTGGCGATAACCATCGTGTTTGACCGGATAAATACGGGGCCAATTCTGGCGGCGGCTACCCGAAAAGAAGGCATGTTTTGAAATGGGGACGCGGCTGACTTGGGAATATTGGAGTGATGGAATCTTTGTTACGCGGCCCCTATGTGTCCACCCAAATTTTAGGGATATTTAAAAATGGGCGATGGAGTGATGTATTCTTTGTTCAGAAAGTAGCAAAATAATAAATCTTTTAATATTTATTATTAAAGTAGAGTTTAAATTGATTTTTTTTAGTTTGGAGTATGTTTTAAAATTGAGTTTGTTTGATTGAGAGTTTATCATTTTTAGAGGTAAGAAAAGATGAAAGGTATATGGTAGTAGTGAAACTCTGTTTTTTTACGGACCACCAACCGGGAATTAAAAATGGTGTGGTTTTCTTTGAATAAAGTGATCTTGCATTAGCTGATAGTAGTTAGGATAGTAGTTAGTGATAATTGTTCTCAATGTTGATTTGACCACTGAGTTATGAAAAAAATAAAAATGAAAATTTGCTTTTTTGCGCTAAAATTTGACGATATAATTTTGAGCAAAATTGTGATTTATTGTTGTTTTAAATGCACTTTTGAATGCATAAATTGATTTAGCATCTAAAGAAACCTTGAAATACTCAAACAAACAACTTGAACTTATAATTTTTAAATCTCCACTAAATATTGAGCAAAATTGATAATAATAAAAAAAATACCAAAAAAAAAAAATCATTTCATCTATTAGTTTGCTCCCCGATTTTTTATATTTAATATTTAATTTATTTGTGTATTTAATTGTTTTAAATTTTATTTCTCTAGCATTGTTTAAGTATTTTACATTTTGAATTTTTAATCAAAATCCAGTAAAATAATTTGTTTAAAATGTTTTTTGATACATATATGGATTCAACATATTGAAAAACCTTTGAAGCACTCAAATTGTAGAGAGTCCACAACTCAAATTTCAAATTTGTGATTCCAACAAACCCTTGCTTGATTTTGGGCAAATCCGACCAAAAGATATACCTAGAGAAACTCCCAATCATATAACAAACAAAATTCAATTTTTTTCTTAATAAATTTTGTATATCATGATATTTTATTATTTAAATTGTGCTTTGAGTATAAAAAAAATCTCAATATTTTCAAAAACTTTTAAAAAATGATTATGCTATAAAAGTGCTTTTGTTTGGGTAAGAGGAAATAGGTTAACCACCAAAACCCAGAGGAATATGGGAAGAATGAAAGCCTTCCAAAACACTAGCCAGATAATTCCAATTGGTGTGGTTTTCCTTGAATGGTTTCCCTTGAATAACATTGATGGGTCAGCCTGCATACGGCTGCTAGAAACCAGTGATAACAAGCCTCATTGCTGATTTAACAACTAAATTATAATAGATTTTTCTACTATTTAAAAATTTTCAATTCCCTGTAGATTTTTCCACTATTTAAAAATTTTCAATTCCAGGAACCGTAGGAAAAAGAGTTGTCTTTAGTGCAAATTTTTAGACTTTTGGGTGCTGGAATCCGATGGAAAATTTTGAGGTGAAATCTTGATTTATGTTATTTAAACTAGTTTTTTTACTGTATATATGGATTTAGGACTCTAGAAAACCTCTAGGGCACTTCGATTGCACGGGATTACCTATCAAGTTTGTGATTTCAACAAATTCCTGGTGGATTTTAGAGAAATTTGACTAGAAAAAAACCACCCTAAAAGCTTCCAAAAAAATCACACTAAAGACAACTAAAGACAACTCCACAAGAGAATCAAACAACTCCGTAGGAGAATCAAACCTGGAGCCATTTAAATTAAGCTGAATTAAATTTTTAACACGGGATTCCATTGGTCTGACCTGAGGTTTTAATGAGCCTTTAAACCGCTGGTTTTCGATGTCTCGTAAATTATGCATGGATTAGGAAAAATTTAATGAAATTCCCTGCCAATTATCTGGTTACCAGCGGTGGTCACTGTTTCCCTTCCCTCTCGGTCTGTTGCAAAAATATGCAGTAGTCTATAACGCGACTTTTTGAAAGCTTTTCCGACGGATTTTTCAGGTCAAAATCTGGTAGCAATTCATTGGAATCCGAAGTTTGATAGCTAGTTTCTGCACAATCAATGGCTCCCAGGGGTTTTCCAGGGCGCTGAATCCAAATATGCAGTTAAAAAACCATTTTAACTGCTAAAAATCAAGATTTAACCTCATTTCTTCCGCCGGATTCTGTCACCGGAATCTCCAAAAAGTCGCATTATAGACAACTCCCAAAAATATTGTACAACAACATATATAGCCTCTGCTCTTGGAGTGTGTGGGCCTTAAGCCCTTGAATGATTGGTCCCCTGCAGAAATCTAGCTACTACAAGATTACGTTAGACCCCAGGAGAGGGTTATCATGACACGGGCTTTAAATTGGTCTGGGCTGGGGTTTTAATGGCGTTTTAGACATCATTAACCGCTGGCTTTCGAGGTCTCATAAATGATGAATGGATTATTATGAATATAAATTTGGTGTCACTGTTCCCCAGGTTACCAGCAGAGGCCACTGTTTCCACTCCCGCTCGGGCCAATGCTGAAATCTAGCATATATATTACACAATAGATATAATCTCTGCTCTTCGTCTGTGTAGCCTTTAATCCTTTGAATGATGCATTCATTGATTGCAAGTATATTTACTATTTATTGATTATATGTAAGGTTTCTTGGAGATCTATAGTCGGATCTACCTGCCTCGATTCACTCCATTAACAATTATTTCAAAGCTCGCAAGCAGAGGTACAAACTGCCCCGTCCATCAATTCGAATTGCTGAACCCAGCGAGCGTCATCGATTTTATTGGGTGCAGCATCCACTTCTCCAAACCCTGTCTATTAAATATGATAATTTGCC
Source organism: Pinus taeda (assembly GCA_000404065.3). NCBI lineage: Eukaryota > Viridiplantae > Streptophyta > Pinopsida > Pinales > Pinaceae > Pinus > Pinus taeda. The sequence goes on along the minus strand of APFE030279722.1, from coordinate 9,139 downwards.
GCTAAATAGTTTTTCCCCGATTTTCTTGTTCTGCTTTACAGATTGTAAATACAGCGCTGAAAAATATTTACGGCCTAATTTACGGATCTGTGTAGAATTTCATCTCATAAAATAATTGTTTAAACATAGGAATATGAAATAGATATTCAAGGACCATGATAATTTGTTGGTAAAATAATTCTTTAAACATAGGAGTGTGAAATAATCATTCAAGGACTATGATAATTTGTGGATGAACAGTTTATTTTTTTCCGATTTTCTCCTACTTTTTCTTCTTCTTTTTCTCATTAGGGTAACCAGTTACAATTACAGATGGTTATAAATACAGCTTTTAAAAATCCTTTACAGTACTTTGATTGTGAAAAAATTATGAATCTGAACCATTACTACATTTTAAAAATACACTCTTGTACAATTTCATCTAATAATGAAATTCATTTTTTAACGGACTAAGTTACAGATTCTAGATGCAGTTTTTAAAAATCCATATGATATCAAAGAAATTTATGAATCTGAACCTGTGCTGCATTTTAATTATTCAAATCTGAACTTTTTCCATGAAAAAGGGCTGATTTATGAGTTATCCTATTTCTTAGATACACACTCTAAAAGGGGAATTAATTTATTAATTTAGGAGTAAGCCAAGTTTGTGGTAAAAACATTTTTTTCCTTGGTATAAATTTCAGTTAGACATAATCCATGAGCAAGTTTGTAGTAGAAGAGGTTTTCCTGGGTATAAATTTCAGTTAGATGTGGTATATGAACAGAGTTCTGAGTTTCGAAGAAATTATCCTGAGTATAAATTTCAGTTAGACGTGGTATATGAGCAGAGTTCTGAGTTCTGAAGAATTTTTTCTTAAATATACACTCTTGTACAATTTCATCTAATAATGAAATTCATTTTTTAATGGACTAAGTTACAGATTCTAGATGCAGTTTTTAAAAATCTATATGATATCAAAGAAATTTATGAATTTGAATCTGTGCTGCATTTTAAATATTCAAATCTGAACTTTTTCCATGAAAAAGGGCTGATTTATGAGTTATCCTATTTCTTAGATCTCTCTAAAAGGGGAATTAATTTATTAATTTAGGAGTAAGCTAAGTTTGTGGTAAAAACATTTTTTTCCTTGGTACAAATTTCAGTTAGACATAATACATGAACAAGTTTGTAGTAAAAGAGGTTTTCCTGAGTATAAATTTCAGTTAGATGTGGTATATGAACAGAGTTCTGAGTTTTGAAGAAATTATCCTGAGTATAAATTTCAGTTAGACGTGGTATATGAGCAGAGTTCTGAGTTCTGAAGAATTTTTTCTTAGTATAAAGTCAGTTAGACGTGGTATATGAGCAGAGTTCTGAGTTCTGAAGAAATTTTCCTTAAGTAAAAATTTCAGTTAGACGTGGTATATGAGCAGAGTTCTGAGTTCTGAAGAAATTTTTCTTAGTATAAAGTCAGTTAGACGTGGTATATGAGCAGAGTTCTGAGTTCTGAAGAAATTTTCCATAAGTATAAATTCAGTTAGACTTGGTATATGAGCAGAGTTCTGAGTTCTGAGATTCATGTATAGAGAAACAATATTTTATGGATTGTGCCCCCATTCCAATTCTAAATCAATTGTAAAACTTCAAAAAATGGAACAAAATTCCACCAGATTCGATTCAAAACAGTTAAGAAAAAAACTTACTGTCACCATATTCCAACAGTACAACATGATAAGATGGCTCCATTAACTTATATAAGGGTAAAACTATCATTGGCAGACGTGATGAGGAGTTGGTTTATCCGATCGGCTCGTTGGGATTTGACGTCAGTGGTGAAGAGTGACGTTGTACAAGCTGTGATTATTCACAGAGGAAGTAGGCGCAGACCCTTGACAACCGGCGCAAAAGCTTTAACTTCATTCTATCAAATCTCTGCTAAGTTTAGCGCCCCTGTGTCATAAAGGCTACGGTGAGAGCAGCAAGAGGTTGCAGTGCGGCATACACGCGTACATGATATCATAATATAACTGCCTGCTGGTTAGCCCCGAGTAAACCGCGGCAGATGAGGCCGAGCGAGCGGGACAGGCAGACTAGGGTTTACCTCATCCTGACTATATTCGCAACTGGGTAAGAGCATCTTGTGATGCTGCAGCAGAAAGGTTGAATTCAATTTAATTTGATGGCAGAGGGCGACGTATGGCCTATTGAAAAGAGAATATGCATATATGCAAAACTGCTGCCAGTCCCACCAGTCCAACCACCTTGTTGTGGACATGCCAAGTGGATTATTCTAATCCCCTGCTCGCCCTCATACGATCAACCGCTAACGGCACTTTACTAAATTCCTCCTCGGTACAGAATAACCTTAGTCCCTTTTTGGAGAAGAGTTGGCTGCGAACGGGCCCCTAAGGGGTCAACTTATTGGTTTATATTTTTTAATTTGAGTTTCGTGATTCAATGTGTGTTGAAATTTGCTATTGATAATGATTATAGAGATGAATTCAAGGTCTTGCAAACTCCTACAGGGTCGACATAAACGAGATGAATTTAACATCTTAGAGATTCTTGTACAATTCAGCAATTCAATTTTTGTTGAAAACTTTCATTGAATTTATGAACTGATAATGATTACAGAGATGAATTCAACGTCTTTTAAATTCTTGCGTTTAAATTTTATAAACTATATCTGATATATACAGTTTCATCAGATTAAAACAGTTTCATCTAAAGTTTTCATAATTCTGACATTTTGACATCACTGAAAATGATGTAAATATCACTTGTTATTTAATTAACTGCATCTACATGAATATGGAAGTTGTAGGGATGAAATAGTAGGGTAAAAACCATTTCAGGGTGTCTAGGGTTTTACAGAGTTTCGAGTCTCGGGCAATCTTGATAATAACATATTTCGTAAATAAGCGCAGATCATTTTTCCATCAACATTGAAGCTGCACGATCCTAATAACAACGTCTGGTAATCTGATAAGTAACGAGGTTGCCTTTACATCACATTAGGGCTAACACCCCGCTAAGCTTAACCTAGTTGTGAAAAAAAAAATGGAAGCCTCAGATATCCCGTACATGAGAGGACCAAATTGGTCTCGCCAAATGTAGATAAAAGCCGTGGAGGTTTCGGTTATAGATAGTACCTCAGACGCTTTCAGAGACCGGACCACAGATTAGCCTTGTGCTGTATCCGATGCGATAGATGTTCCGTCGGTCTGAAAGGCCGTTAAAGGTTTAATCCCTAGGCGGTTTCACACACCGCCTTGCTCATGGGAATTCATCCGGGCTGCCGTCAAGGCAGTTTCACGCTCTGCACTGCTCATGGGAATTCAACTGTGCTGTTCGCAAAATTTGACGGCATGATTTTGCCAATAGACAAAGCCGAGAAATTATTTTCAACTTACCAGATGCAATCACCATTTTTGAAAATAGGACTTTCGGCGCTCAACTTTGGGAGTACAGAATATTTTTTTCATCTCAAAAACTTGCAAAGCGGGTTAAGTTCAATGCACAGCGGACTTGCATTAATTTGGCAGAACTGTAGCTAGACTGTGACCTCATCGTCCATCGCTTTTACCAAACAAACAAACCCCTCCATGCGACCTCGGTCCACGCAAAACTTAGAATGCCGTCCGAATCCGGCCAGTAAAAAAAATTACAATCTAGACAATCCATTCTTTGGTAATTTCAAGACTACTGAGCCATTTTTTTCAATAGATTAAAAAACACATTAATTATGAGGGTTTTAGTTAGAATTCAACCGACGCCTGTGAAATCGACATTTCCAGATCTGAGCTTCATAGGGAAATTTAAATATATACATATATATATTAAATGGGCATTTTCAGATGAGTTTCAGAGACTGCATATACAAATTCCAAAAGGGAGAGGTTGGTAAGCATTGAACGTGGGGGTGCACCGTGAGATATTTTCCAAAGTACACTCATGGCAGCGGTGAAAATAGCATATGCCAAAACACAAAAGAAGATTCTCCGAGCGAACGACCCTCGGGCCCACGCTGACGTGGCAGGATGCTGGACATTCTAACAATCACTACCCATTTGTTTGTTCTGGGCGAAAGCCCACACGCTCACGGAAGACAGGCAGGAAAAGGAGAGCTGTCGGCGTTTTATTTCCTCTCTCAGCTTCCACCCGCGGAGGGTGTTACTGACGTGGACAGATCAATAGTGTTTGAGTCCAAGCTGAACAGGCAAGGATCGATGACGTAATTCAGAAGATTCTTTTTCAACGGTCCCAATGCTTCGGTACCAAGCAAAGCCCATCCGCCCGTCCGTTGACTGCCCACCACCACCACTCATTCACTCCGCGACTTCCAAAACCGACGCCAAATGTAGAGGACAATAATAGCATGGGTTGAATCATTAGTGGACAATTTTGCCTCTTAAATGGGGCAAAAAATTTAAATGACCATTTTGCTATAATATTATTTGTTTTTTTAATTCTAATTTCATATGAGAAAAATGGCAACGTTATATTATGGTAGTTTAATGATATAAAAAATTATGAAGCAATAAATTTTAAAGGTTAGAATTTAGATTTTTTGGGCAGAAGGGCATCTACCAGCGGAAATCATGCTAAATTTTTGGTATCCGCGGGATTAAAACCAGTGACTTTTGTTTATGATCAGCCTTAACAGCACGCTCCTTCACCAACTGTTCTAAATCTCTTTGATATGATTGAATTTTTATTACTAAATTATCTAAAAATATTAGTTAGGTTTAAAACAAAAATATTTTTTAAAAAATTATAAATACTTAATCTCAACCTTAAAATTTACATTTTATTTAAAATATATTTTCTTATTAAAATTCAGTTTATAAAAAATCTTACTTATCCTAAGTTGTTATTAATATTTTTAATGTTCACATTCTTTTCGCATTAAAATCAAACACCTTAACAATTTTACATAATTCTACAGTGTAACAAAAAAATTCACTTTTATAAATGCAAAAATCCTAATATAAACCCTAATACTTCAAATTATTGCAAAATATTGGAATATAAACCAAATATAAGGTGAATAGACAAATAGAATTTGGTAGTCAGATAGGTTTTTGTAATGAAGTAATAAATTTTAAATTTTAAATGTTGATAGTGAGATATTTGTAAAGTTTAAAAATAATGATTAATTTTTTATTATTGAATTCTAAGTTATAAAATAAAATAAATTATTTTTTGTCTGCATGAGGTAGCTCAAGTGGCAATGGCCGTGGAAATGTAGTCTCACCGAAATGTAGTCTCACCGAACCAGAGATCTTGGGTTCGATTATTGTGCTACCCTCCCGAAAATAGGGTAAATAGGGTGAATAACGAACATGTAAAACTCGAAAATGGAAGGTCCCTACCAAAGCTTACAAAAAAATATTTTTTTATTTGTCTATAACATTGAAAATATACTAATTACATTTAAATTCTACAATTTTATTTTAAATTATACATATATAATATATTATAAAAATTTAGTTAGCGTTTTAATAATAGGGTAAATAGGGTGACAATAAACGGACAATGTTAAAAAGTCGAAAATGAGAAGGTCCCTACCAAAGCTTACAAAAAAAATATTTTTTTTGTATAACATTGAAAATACGAATTTACATTAAATTACATTTTATTTTAAATTATTACATTATATAATATATTTATAAAAATTTAGTTTAGCGTTAGTTAACCGGTTGTTATTTTATTGATTGTCATATAAGAGTGCTAAAAACCTATACATAATCACAAAACATCAAATTAGTAAAATATTGGATTTTTTTTCACAATAAAAAAATAACAAATTTTCAAAATATTACTTCAAATTAGTAAAATATTGGATTTTTTTTATAACAAAATTCAAATTAGTAAAAATATCGGATTTTTTTTACAATAAAAAAATAACGCAAATGAGTAATTTTGGAATATAATATAAGTATGTTTAAAACATAAACTTTTAGTGAAAGGTGAATAGAAAAATAGTGATACCCAGATATGTTTTTGTTAATTTTAATAATGTTTGTAGTAATGTTAATAATGGAATTTGATAGTAATTATAATTTTTCCCATTAAAATTCAGTATAAATATATTAAAAAAATTAAATTAATTTAAAATACTCTATTTATGATATTTTTAAAAAAAATTATAATTGAAATTAAGTTTTTTATAAAATATTAAAAAAATCAAATTCAAAAAAACCTAATCAGTGGTTTCTAGAGTTATAACATATATGATTTAAAAACAAAAAAAAATAATTAAAAATGAGATGAAATAGAGAATAAGGGCGAAATTTAATAGTCAATTTATTATCTTTTTCAATAAAATTTAGTATAAAAAATATATTATTTAAAACAATAATAGATTGAGAATTAACTTTATTAAACTGATATTAAAAAAACATAATGCAACTATTTATTGAATTTATATTTTGCCATTAATAAATAAAGTTAAAATACATTTAAAATTATAAAATATCTCAATTGTTAAACCCACCGTTTTTTTTTTTAAATTATTGGTTATAAACCAATTTAAAATATATATATTATATATAGTACTATATATATATAATTAATTTTTAAGTTATAAGATATTTTGTAATTCCATTATAATAAAAATTAAAATATATTTTAAATATATTTTTAATTTATTAACTAAATGTATTTTTAATTTCCAATCAAAAATTATATAGTAGAAACAAGGTCGGGCCTGGAGTATAGTTTAATATTGTTTTTGTTTGGATAAGAGTTTGTCTGCTCTCTTACAGACCATTAGTAAGTTATTTAAGGTGGTATAGTTTTTCTTGAAGAAGGGTGATGAGTCAGCCTGCATTAAAGTTTTTCTTGAAGAAGGGTGATGAGTCAGCCTGCATTAGCTGATAGCAGCCAGAAATGGTTGTACTCACTACAAGTTTGACAACTACATTCGCTGATAACAGCTCCCTGTATTCACTACAAGGTTGACCAATAAATTATAATAGATTTTTCTCACCGTAAAATAAAAATAAAAAATAAAATAAAATAAAATTCAATATAAAATAAAATTCAATATCAAAATTTGCAAACTAAAAAATCCATTTTTTTTTACTCCATTAAAATACCAATTTTGTCCCAATTTATTGAAAGCTGTGTGCTGTTCTTAATACAGGGAAAGGTAAGATGTCAACCAACCTACGTAGTCTGAATATTCTGAAATTTTGGAAGGTCATGGAATCAATCCACCGATCGATTTATATTTCAGTTTATGGGTCCTAAGTTCATCTGCTGTTTCAGCTAGCAAAAAATACTAGTGCAGTACCAATCATAAAAGTTAACTTCCAGCTCAAGAAAATTTTATATATATGAACAGTACGTTACTGGTACCAATATTATTGAAATGAGGGAGAAAAGTTGTGGTAGCAAAACTTGATAAGTGCACGCAGCCATAACCACCACTATCATTCGTTCCCGTTTTTAGCTTACCCACCAATTTATCGGGCATATAGATTAAGATAAATTTAGTAGGGAAATTAGAGAGACAAAGACAAGGCTTAAGATAGCAGGGCGAGTATCGAGGGGGCTATATTAATCACGGTGCCCGAGGCAAAAGGACGCAAAGGTATCCTAACTCCCCACCACACAAAAACACAAACAGGCAGAGTCCCCCGCACCTCTCCTGTCCTGTTTCCATTAATCTCTTACGCCGTTGCGTTTTCCCTTCTGATCAGCCCTCCGATTCTGCTCCCCTCCGTTCCTGCCCTTGGGTTGAGAAAGGCCGTTGTAGCCATTTGTCAGTGTCTGTTATTTTTGTTTGAGCCGGCACAGCAATCTGCCAGTCTCTATCTGTAACTCACTCGATTTTTCTTGAAACAGCAGGAATCACCGTCACCAAGAAGACGCCATTGCAGTGTGTAACAGCAGGAATCACCGTCACCAAGAAGACGCCATTGCAGTGTGTACTCGACTTCTGCAAGATAGCTGGTCAGTCAAATCAAATTTACACCGACGAGCACTCGGAAATAGTTTCTTTTCCTCCAATTTTTAATGCAAATTTTTCGACTGCGAAAAAAAAAAATTTGGCTTGAATTCTGGTTTTTCAGCAAGGAGGTTTTTTTCCTCTGGTTTAACAGCAGCAGCAGGATAGGGAAATATTTTGAGTACAGTTTCTGAAAAAGCATTCGGACAAAATTTTGTCCGCGAGGGTTCGAGGAATCTCGAAATTTTCACAAGCTGTTTTGGGTTTCTGGGCAAATTTTAGGGCAAATGTCTTAAGAATGAGAAATCCAAACCGTGTGCTCGTGCATAGCAAGGAAAAAAAAATTATTCTGTAGAGTATCAGGAAAAATCAGCACCTCTCGCGAATTCGTCTTTTTCTCTTCCTTTTTTTTATTTGAACTTGGCATGCAGTGTGGGCTTAGAACAGTGCGTTTCAACCGTGGCTCCTTACCGTGGTTCAAAAATGGGGAAATACATGAGAAAAGGGAAAGGCGTAGGCGAGGTAGCTGTGATGGAGGTCTCGCAGGGCTCGCTCGGTGTGAGAACGAGGGCTCGGACGCTTGCAGCAGCTTCTTCACAGAAAGACCACCGGCGCCTCGGTGCCTCCAAATCTGTGACTACGAAACACCAGAGCTCGGCGCCTCCTGCTTCACCCTGTGTGGAGTCCTCCATGCACACATGCTACCTTGAGCTACGAAGTAGAAAGCTGGAGAAATTTTCCAGGTGTTACCACAGCGCCCATGGAGCAACAAGCCACGGGGAGTCCAACAGGAGCTTGAGCTTGAGCGAGCCTTCGAGGCTGGCAGTTTCAGAGGAGGCGAGAGTGGCCAGCGACAAAAGTAGTCATAGAGTCCTCCAACAACAGTCTTCCGTGGCTCATTCCAGGAACAATTCTGCAACGTTTTCTCACAATGCCAAGCCGGCCAAAGCAGCCCAAAGGAAGGAGCGCCGTGACGACGACCATACGTCGGCGCGGCCATCCGAAGCTCCCCATGAGGACGAGGATGGCATGGAGGTGAGACCACTGTTGCTCCTCTTCACTTCATTTTTCTTTTAGATTTTTTCGAGGGGTCAGACCACTGAATGGAAATTGTTGGCAGGTAGAGGCATCATTTGGGGAGAACGTAATGGATCTCGACTCGAGGGAAAGGTATTTCCTTTAATATTTTGCTTTAGAAT
>APFE030279716.1:245609-277282 GCA_000404065.3 Pinus taeda | reverse complement strand
AACAACTCTTTCATCACCGAGTACTACCTCAATATCAGTGCCACTCTCTGAAAGCTCCGAGAAGTACTCACGGACTCCTGTCATATGACGTGAAGCCCCACTGTCTACATACCAGATACCTGTAGATGCTCCGCTAATCGAGGGAAAAGCCTGCTTCCTCTGAACCTGTATGGCAGGTGATCCTGCATAGAGGACTCACACATAGTGAACGCAAACTCCCGGTCAAAACGACCTGCAAAGTCCTCAATCTCTGCTGATGCTGCCAAACTCTGGTCCTTCCGCTTCTTCTTCTTCTTCTCCGGACACACCACTGCATAGTGTCCCATCTTTTGACAATTCCAACACTTCACCTTGGAATAGTCCTTCTGTGTGTTTACCTGTTTACCTTTACCTTTGCCTTTGCCCCCACCACTGCTTGTGGAAGCCTGCTTCTTCCTTTTGTCTTTCTTGCCTCCTGTCACCAGTGCTACATCCTCATCCTGCTCAACTGGCTTGGCTGCCCCAAGCTGACCTTTCCTGATCTCTGTCTGAATGCAATCATCCCAAAACCTCTCCCATGTGGGAAGGGTCTCACGTGCACAAACCCATCAGTAAAGTTCATCCATGAACGGGAGGCCATTTACCGCAATCCGCACCAACTCAGTGGGTGGAATGGCCTCTCCAATCGCTGCCAACTCATCTCTCACATTAGTAATCTTAGTGAGATATCCAGCTGCACTATCATTACCCATTTTAATGTTTTTCAGTTTCTCCTTCATAACCATTTTCTGGTTCTCATTGGTACTCTGGTAGAGATTGGACAATGTTGTCCATATCTCATGGGCATTGCTCTTTCCTCTCACATGAGGAATGCAATGGTCTTTGATTCCGTTTAGAATCAGCCTCTTACCCTTGTTGTTCTTTTTATTATAAGCAGCCAACTGAATAGCATCAGTAGGCACAACAATATGGGTCTGTGTGGTATGCACCATGATATCCCAGACTTCTGCCTCCTCAAAGATACTCTGCATTTTCTCATTCCAAACGTTGTAATTTGTATGCCTATCCAACATATCCTCCACCCTCAATCCCAATGACATCCTACTGTCCTAAAACTGAAAAATAGCACTATTGTAGTAAATATAAAACCTGTTGTTTATGAAAAATCAGCTTGCTGGAATTTTCTGAGTGAAAAATCAGCAGCTATATTTTTTCTCTTTTGCTGTCCCAAACTGCCCTTCAGCACTCAAGCTCTGATACCATGTAAAAATTTATGTTTTCCCACCCCACTTTTCAGTTTCTCCTTATTTCTCCCATGTAGTTAAATGCCCTTTCCCATAAACATACATTCAACAGGCTAGAAAAAATATATTTGCTGAAAACACAAATTCTGGAAAATTTACGGAATGCTGGAAATTGCAGAAATAAAAATCAGCAATAATAAACAGTTATTAAAACACATTAAAACACTGATATTTTTTGTCAACGTGACCCTGGAAAAACCCCCTACAACTCTTGGGGAAAACCAGTTTGAGAGCTCTTCTTTATTTCTGGAAAATGCCTTTTTACAGTGAAAAAATTTCAGAAAAATATTTCAGCAAAATAAATTTCCAACAAGCAAACTTATCTGTTTTTCAGCCCAACAGACAACCTGGGAACTTGCTGTACGCGCTATACGGACCGTACGGACAGCCGTACAGACTGTACGTGCAAACCTCGATTTCTGTGTCGAAAATCACTTTCTCGATATTCGTGCCCAAAAATCAGTTTTTCTCAAATTTTCAGCAAAAAATCAGCTTTTTCTGCTTGTTCTTTCTGCTGTTCTGATTTGCTGAAGAGCTGCCTGGTATGTGTGCCAAACTGCTACCTCTTTCTCCTTCCTGTCCAGAAATCTCCCTTGCTCTCTTGCTCTCCTCCCAATCTGCTCATGAAATAATGAATGATCTTTTTCTCCTTTTCCTCCTTTAACCCAACCCTAAATGACTTTTGGGTGATCCCTAAATCCAATGGCTGAGACAGATTTAGATCAATGGTTAAGATTAAATGCACATTTAAATCTCACTTTCTATTTTTTAATTCACCCCACTTTATAAAGACCCACTTAGTCATTTATTTCCAAAGTCACTTTTCCTTTCTAATTTGTCATTGACTTTATAAAAGTCACTTTAAAAGTAGACTTAGTAACTTTATCACTTAAAGTCACTTTTAAATTAGATTTTAACTTTATAAAAATTATAAAGTCACTTTAGGAGAAAAATTAAAATCTTTTGGACGCTTTTCCCTAGGCCAAAGATCAAAGCCTAAGGGAACCACCTGTCCTCTGGTACCAAATTTCAACAAGTGGCATGTATTTGGGAATCAGATTGAGCATCTCCAAAGCCTATCTTGAGCCACCAGTTCTCTGACCTAGCTACTTCATTTCACTTGGAGCCATACATTATTGAAGACTACTCTCAGGTGTAAAATCTGCAAGCTCCTTAAAGAGTCATTTGGCTAGATCCCTTTGGTCATTAAACCTCTAAGTCTTTCCAGGGAAGCCTCCCTTGTGGGGATGTCATCCACCCACAAAACAATAGGGGATTTCATTGCTAAGGTGATAGTGGTGGTGGATCCCATTGTTTCTAGGGATGTAGTGTAGCCTAGCACTAGGGTGCTAGATTTTGTGGTCATAGGATCAAAAGATGAAAAAGAAAAGGAGGTATAGGATCAAGAGGAAGCCTAGTCGCAAAACAGAAGACCTAGAGGTAGGAGATCTTATGCTTATAGGAAATCACCCTTTCCCATATAAGATACATGGAAAGGTTGGAAATGATTTTTTTTACTTATCCAACCTTTATGGAGTGAAGTTGCCATTACCAGTCGATGGCAAACTTCTTGCACTTTATACTGGGACTTGATTGTTTTATTTTAGATAGTTTAGAGTAGCTAGGATTGTGTGTCATGCATTTTGATTTTGCATCCTCCCTTATTTTCTATCATGTTGATTTTCTTGCATAGTTAGTTATTATTTCATGTCTTTTGGATACTATATTTGAAATTTGTATCCTTCTAATTCCACGGTGACAATAAGCACCTTGCCCCTTTTATTACCAATAGTTTCTTTAGAGTGATACATATAATAGGTCTACGAGAAATAGAGATTGTTGGGATTCTCATGCACTCTTCTTTCGAGCACATGGTGTGAAAGATCCATGATTGCAATAAATTGGAAACTATTCTTCTAATTGATGTAGTTTATTTGTCTTTTGTTAATTAATTAATGGACAATAACGAATAGCTCACTAGTGCAATATTCACAATAAAATTAAACGTTGCAGAAAATAAAATTAGAAACTCAGAAATAGAAGCTCACACAGATTAAAACGACACCAAAGCTTTTGGACTAACGTCCCCAGAAAAAACCCAAAAGGAAAACCGATGCAGCAAATGAGAGTTTGTATTTTATTATCTTTAGCAAATTAGAGCGTACATAAATTTTCTTGCCAAAACACTGCAAAAACTCCAGAAAAATTTTCTCCACCACTCCAACTAGCAGATCGACCTAGAATTGGAAAGCCTTTGTTTCCCTTGCAAAATCAAACTCGGCCTCCTCTAGTAAATGCACACAAAAATATGTTGTTGCATGAAATACGCACTAGCTGGATACTGGGGTCCTACTGATCCTACACTCCTTTGGTGATTCTACACTTGCACTACGCAACTTGCTCTATCCTTCGACATTGATCCTGGAAATTGAAAAAGAGATCTACTGCCCAGATCTACGCACTGAAGAAACTCGCATGGCCTTCCTACTGATGGACTTAACCTCTACAAATTTTTGCGAAAAAAAACCCTGGAAACCCTCTCTATAATTGTTGTTGATCCTCTCACTAATACTCTATTGTCTCGAACTCTTCCCTCACTAAATGTTGTGTACTAGGAAATTCGCATTGCCCTGCTCTCTTGCTCCTTCGATGTGTCTTCTCCAAGCCCCATCGACTTGCTCTTATAATCTCTTGCTAGAGCACCAATGGCCAAGATCTGATCGTGATCGATGGCTAAGATCATCTTAAGCTTGATCCATGTCACAATCTAAAAGTCTCTAGAGCATAAGTCGATTCACTTAATTAACACCCTTTAATTAACTAGTTTTCCTAAGATAACTTAGGAAAATTTAATTAGTTGATTAATTAATTTAATTAAAGTGTTTCGGAGCTATATCTCACGAAAACATTTCTGGGTATTGGAGATCTCATGTTCCTTAGCCTCTCTGACACCTTAGAGACTAGAACACATGTCTGATGCTACCAACATAATAAAAAACTAACACATGGATCATGTGCTCTACAGTGAGCACGTCCCCAAGTTGGACCAAGATGTTACCCGCCCTTATGTCTCAGTAACCTTAGCAGGTAATTATTTTCCTATGATGCAGTTTGCCAACCAACAATCCAATCGTGATCCACAAATAGCCATCCTTAAATGCCTCTCGTTTACTCTCTGGTCAAAGCATTATTCCATCTAGCTTGCTCATCCAACGAATGTGGGTTATCTATTGTCAGGTACATTAACCACTTTTGTATTCAAGTGCTTTCACTTAATGTTTTAATGGAAACCTAGTATGGATCATAGGTTGAATTAGATGATATACCGCTATTGGTTGTACACTTGTTCCCTTGCTTCACCTTGGTGGTGATCACTTTCCAGTAGTCTAGTGTGACCTTTCCTAAGGCCTTTCTTTCACTGTCTAAGAGGGGCACAAATACAACACTTTGATGATGGTAGCATTCCATGATTTCCATACCTAACCTTTTGCATTATTCCCTTGTACTATTGTTCAATCTTTTGACTAGTTGTTTCCAGTCACTCGTACTAGTTCACTATGGACCTTCTCTAGTGAGAAGAATGTGAAAATTTCTAACATGAAATTCTACTGCAGCAACTGATTTATTTCTCCTACTTATTTTCCACAATAAGTTATTTACAAAACCCTTTAGTAAACATCAAAGTAAATTCTACTGCAATTGTCACATAATAACATAGAGAAAACAACAGTGAAATACAAGCACAAGAATCAATCACATCAACACAGCTGTTTTTGGACAATAGTCCTCAGAAAAACCCAATGTGGGAAAATTGGTGCAACAGATGAGGGTGTATTTATTATTCTTCAGCAACAATCTCTTTACAATGAATGATTTGCAGAACATAAAGAAATCTTTGTGAAAACACCTGAGAAAATTTTCCTCCAATCACTGGAGAAATTATGACACTCAAGAGACCCTATAGCCTCCATTGCATCGTCTTCTGCGTGATGACTGTGTCCTCTGCTACACCACCTCTCTAAGTTGTCCTTTTGCGTTGTCCCTCTGATGCACTACATCCCCTCCTCCTCAATCTCCCACTAATGTTGATACCCTCCTCTTCCTTCACCTTGCAACTCTCCCTCTGAAATCGAACTCTTACTTCTGGAGAATCGACTTCAGTCGGGTTACTGAGTATTTGCCCAGTGTATATCCAAATGACCCTCAAGTCTTCATTTATACTTTTCCTGTTGAGATATCAATGGATGTGATCTAATATCTAATCAACGACTAAGATTAAATTAGACTTGATCCTCGTCACTTAGAAGCTTCTCACCCATATTTATATCAATTCACTTTAATTATTTTAATTTCCTAACTTTTAACTTAGGCACCATTAAAAATAATTAATTATTTGAATAACATGCACTATGGGTGGAATTTCTCCAAACGATTTCTGGGTCTTGGAGGTCTAGAGCACATCCAATGCTACCCAAAAATCAGCATTCCCTCTTAGCAAGGAATGTGCTCTACCAATACTTCCCAGCAAAAGTATCACACTGATCCACGACATCGGTCCTCTACGCTGTTGATGCTCAACCTACTACCCTTCATCCACTGCGTTGTTGCTACCACTGTACTGTTGCCCATGACACTACTGCTATCAATGTTGCATCTATGCTGCGGCTCCCTCTTAAATACCGCACTATCCATTTCTGCTACTGAAATGGATTCTCAATCATCCCCATCTTCTCCCTAAAGTAAGCAAACTTTGTTCTTCCTAGAACCTTGGTGAGAATGTCTGCCACCTGTTCTCCAGTCAAAGTGTATTGTAACTGTACTGCACCCCGGTGGACACAGTCTCTGATAAAGTGACACCTGATGTCAATGTGCTTCGACCAATCATGGAAAACTAGATTCTCAAAGAGATTGATGCAACTTTGATTATCACACAAAATGTTGGTCACTTCCATCCTTCTCCTGAATAGATTCACAAGCAACTTTCTAAGCCATATGGATTCACATGATGTTGTGTTAGCTACCATATATTCAATTTTAGTTGAGCTCAAAGCTACAGACTTCTGTTTCCTACTGCACCAAGAGGTCATTCCTGTTCCAATGTTGAAACAATTGTTGATTTGGGGTAGCATCGGATGTGCTCTAGCCATGAAAATTGGTGGAGAGGCTAAAGCATATGAGATCTCCAAGACCTAGAAATGGTTTTGGCAGATTCTAAACAGTTTGGGAGATATTAAAATAATTAATATTTTTAATGGAGTTCCTAAGTCTAAACTTAAGAAAAATAAAATATTAATGGGTATTAATATAAAACTGTGTTAGAAGGGTCCAAAAGTCATGGATCAAGCGAAACCTAATCTTAGCCGTTGAATAGAGATTTAATCTCGGTCGTTGATGGACCAATGAGAAAAGTATAAGAGGAGACTTGAGGGTCAGTTGGAGAACACACTGAGAGAGATCAAGAACTCAATTTTTTGGGGCAGGGTTTGCTGCGGAAATTGAGTGAGCGATCTGAGTTGCAACTGAGGGGCAATGAATACATAGCAGAGAGGCAGAGTTAGTAATAGGAGGATCAGCAAAGACGCCGGGAGAAGTTGACGTAGAGCCAGCTAGAGGCCACACAAAGGCAGCCAGGAGCTGCGCAAAGCTAGAGAGGGCCAGTGTGTGAGACGCAGAGGCTCCAGAGGCTGACGCAAAGCCCAGAGAGGCTAACGCTAGGCCTAGAGGCAGAACTGGGAGACTTTTCGTGGGACAGACTGGAGCTGGAGAGCCGGATAGGGTGACACAGTCCCTATCAGAGTGACGCAGAGCAATAAAAGTTGCATTGTTGCTGTGGGATCGTTCATCTGGTGGTTTAGCTGGAATATCTATCTCCAACTAAGAGGTACTACTACCGAGGGCATTCTCTAATGGGTGAGCCATTTCTAGCACCAAGGTTGTATTCTGAAACTGCATAATAATAAAACCCTCTGAATAGTTGCACCAGTTTTCCTGCATTGGGTTTTTTCTAGGGACATTAGTCCAAAAACAACGATGTCATTTGTGTGCTTGTTTACTTTTGGTTGATGATTTGTATGTGTTGATATTGTACTTGTATTTATTTTCAATATTTACATGGTAAATAACTTGTTAAGTAACTGAACAAGTAGGAAGAAATAAATCAGATAGTACAGGGAGAATTTCTAACGGGTTAAACTTAGAAATTACAACATGGTATCAAAGCGTGGTTGCAGATCAAAGGATAAATGAAGGCATCAGTCAAGCAAAGCAGCAGCAGTAGCAACAGTTGTCCCGAGTGACAAAAGTTGTTCCTAGCAGAAAGCAACAAGGAAAGGGTGACGCAAAGGGCCTGCGTCATCAGTTTGAGCCAGGAGGAGGATCAACGCAGAGGTAGAGAGGAGCAGACCTGACCTACGCAGTGCGCGGTTATCTTTCTCAGTTAGGAAGGATCGATGTTGTGGCCAGGAGGTGCAGATTTTGTCGGTGCCAGGATTGCGCAGAGCCTAGAGGCTCAAACCTTCATATTGCTGAGGCATAGGAGGCTATGGATAAGTTGCGGAGCGAAGCTGCTGGGATACTGTGGTCAGAACAGTGCCTAACAGGGCAACACCAAAGAGGAGGGAGTTGCTGCCGAGGATTTCTAGCCAAGGAATCTGGATCAGTGGTGCAGTTGCACAAACGATCGGAGTGGGGCATCTCGACATTGGCAGAGGGGTTTCCAGAAGGGAAATAAAGGCTCAGAAGGAGTCAAACCGAGAACTTCCAGACGGGAAGTTGAGACTCAGTAGGAGTCGATCAAAGGACTTCCAAGAGGGAAGTAGAGAGACTCGGAAGAGTCGAAAGAGGAGCAGCGAAATGGCAGTGAATGGGCTGAGAGATTAGGATTGACTAGATGGAGCCTCTAACTTCGTAGTCTGGAAGGCCATGATCTTGTCCATTCTCGACAAGTATTGCATCAAGAACTTCGCCTTGAAAACGATAGCGATCCCAGTTGACCCGACTGAAAATGAGAAGTACGAAGAGACAATGGCCGTGTTTAAGCGCATCATCCTTGACGGGGTCAAGGATCATGTGGTACCACATATTGCCGAGAAGAATAGGGCAAATGAGATGTGGGATGCCCTGAAGTTGTATCAACATACCTTCGTGCAGAGGAATCTGCTTCTAGAAAATCAGCTGCGGTCATACCAGATGCAGAGGGGAGAGCAGATAGATGTCTTCCTCACGCGATTGACGGAGATCCATGACCAGTTGACTTCCATAGGGGCCACACCGGATGAGGAGATGTTGGTGAGGACCGCACTGAACGCAGTCTCAGAGGACTAGGAGGTATTTGTCCAGATTTTACTAGGCAGATCAAACCTTTCGGATTGAGAGGAACTGTGGGCGACTCTTCGTCAAGAAGAGATCAGGCGGTTGACCAAGGCGAGGAGTAGCGGTAAGAGAGTCAGAATCAAAAAGGAGGAAGAGGAGGATGTTGCTCTAGCATCTGCGAGAAAGCAGGAGAAACGGAAGAAGGACCTCTCCAAGGTCAAATGCTTCCACTGTGGGGAACTGGGTCACTATGCAAACCAGTGTCCGAGGAAGAAGAGCAAGGGAGAGGCCTCTGAGACCAAGGCAGCGCTAGCGAGGGCGGAGAAAGAAGTGGAGACGGATGACAACTATGCCATGAGTGCTCATGCACCACTTGAGAGGAAGTGGGGAGACATTGAGCTGTAGTCAGATGAACTACAGGCAATGAGGGGCAGGATCCTCGAGGTACCCAACCTCTTGGATTATACCTTGCTACGGGAGCCCTGAAGAGGAGTAGCAGGACTGGCAGATGTCGGTAGAGACGGATGCAGATGGAGCGACAGAGAGTGCTACAGTGCAAGAGTCCCGGGACAATGTGAGGCAGCAGTGCAAGATGCATGGAGTTGTTGCAGCAGCACAAAGGTCAGTAGAGGGAGCACTTGTCAGCAACAGAGGGAACCTCAGCATCGGGAGTGTCTCTAGCCTGACAAAGATGTCGAAGTTGGAAGGATCAGTTACTTACTTCTAAGTAACTGAGTAGCAGTGCAGTAGTTAGCAATGGCAGTGTTATGGGCAGCACGATACAACATGATGAGAGGGGGTGCAGTGCAGATGCGGCAGTGGCAGTGGCAAGGCCATGGACAGCAGCACGGATGTAGAGGGAGCTACCATATGGATGCAGCAGTGGCAGTGGTAGGGCCATGGGTAGCAGTACATGATGTAGCAGTGCAGAAGATGTTGGGCGGGGAGGTCTAGCATCAACACAGGATCGATGTTGGATGATCAGGGTGATACTCAGTGAGGAATATTACTAGAGCACATTCCTCGCTAAGAGGGAGTGTTGATTTGGGGTAGCATCGGATGTGCTCTAGCCATGAAAATTGGTGGAGAGGCTAAAGCACATCAGATCTCCAAGAACCAAAAATAATTTGGGCAGATTCTAAACAGTTTGGGAGATATTAAAATAATGAATATTTTTAATGGAGTTCCTAAGTCTAAACTTAGGAAAAATAAAATATTAATGGGCATTAATATAAAACTGTGTTAGAAGTGTCCCAAAGTCATGGATCAAGCCAAATCTAATCTTAGCCATTGATGGACCAACGAGAAAAGTATAAGAGGAGGCTTGAGGGTCAGTTGGAGAACACACCGAAAGAGATCAAGAACTCGATTTTCTGGGGCAAGGTTTGCTAAGGAAATTGAGTGAGTGATCCGAGTTGCAGTTGAGGGGCAGTGAATATATAGCAGAGAGGCAGAGTTAGTACCGGGAGGATCAGCGCAGAAGCCGAGAGAAGTTGACGCAAATCCAGCTAGAGGCCAAGCAGAGGCAGCCAGAGGCTACGCAAAGCCAAAGAGGGCCAATGTGTGAGATGCAGAGGCTCCAGAGGCTGGCACAAAGCCTAGAGAGGCTGACACAGGGCCTAGAGGCAGCACTGGGAGACTTTTTGTGGGATAGACTAGAGCTGGAGAGCCAGATAGGGTGATGCAGTCCCTATTAGAGTGACATAGAGCAGTAGAAGCTGCATTGTTGCTGTGGGATCGTTCATCCAGTGATTATCCGGAATCCCTGTCTCTGACTGAGAGGTACTACTGTCGAGGGCATTCTCTATTGGGTGAGCCATATCTGGCACCTAGGTTGTATTTTGAAGCTACATAATAATAAAACCCTCTAAATAGCTGCACTGATTTTCCCGCATTGGGTTTATTCTAGGGACATTAGTCCAAAAACAACGGTGTCACTTGTGTGCTAGTTTACTTTCAATTGATGATCTGTATGTGTTGATATTGTACTTGTATTTATTTTCAGTATTTACATGGTAAATAACTTGTTAAGTAACTGAACAAGTAGGAAGAAATAAATCAAATAGTACATGAAGAATTTATAATGGGTTAAACTTAGAAATTACAACAACAGTACCCAGTGGTACTTTCCGATCTACTGAAATTCCAGCCCAATTTACGTTAGTGAACCCACTCATTCCGATATCATTGCCTCGAGTGTACATTAATCCATGCTCAATTGTTCCTCGTATATATTTGAGAACATGCTTGGCTGCTGCCCAGTATACCCTCTTTGGTTCCACCATGAACTGACTGAGGGTGTTGACAGCGTAACAAATGTTTGGCCTAGTGTTGACTAGATACATTAGGGACCCTATGAGTTGCCTGTACAAGGTGGGATCTACTTCTTTATCTTCAAACGCATCAATCTTCTTTTAGTTGGTAATCATTAGATTAGTCATGGGTCTACAGTCCTACATTCTGAACCTCTTTAAAAAAATTGTAGCGTATTCCCCTTGTCGAAGGAAAATATCACCCTTCTGCTGCCGAACTTCCAACCCCAAAAAATAATGCATCCATCCCAAATCCTTCATGTCAAATTTTGTAGCTAAGTTTTCCTTGCAATCTATGATGAACCTAGATGAACCTGCCAGAAAAAGGACATCTACTTATAACACCAGAATTAGAGGCTCATTCTCTACAGTCAGATAGTAGAGGTTGGGATATGCATCGCTCTTGACAAATCCCATCTTTTGCAAATAACCATCAACTCGACTGTACCATGCTCTAGGCGCTTGATTAAACCCATACAAGGCTTTCTTCAGCATACATACATGAGTTTTCTTCTCATGTGTCTCAAATCCCTTTGGTTGTTCAATGTATACTTCTTATATCACCCCATTCAAGAACGCAGTCTTGACATCCATCTAGTGAATCTCCCACCCCATATGTGCTGCAAGGGATATCACGGATCTAATATAAGTATATGTTGAATTTTCTAATTCTATCAATTAGAAAATTAATCTGTATTCTGCTGGTTTATTTCTTCTACTTGTAAATTCTGAACAAGTTATTTAAAAATATAAATAACGAAATAAACACAATACAGTCTCAACATCTACAGATCAACAGCTGAAAGAAAACAAACACACAAGTGACATTGCTATTTTTGGACAACTCGTCCTCGGAACAACCCAATGCGGGAAAACTGATGGAGCAATTCTAAGGGTTTATTATTATGCAGTATTTCCTTGAGAGCAATTGGGTGCCAAACTGGCTCACCTGATAGAGAAAAACAACCAGCAGTAATATCTCTCTATTTGGAAACAAGTATTCAGAAAACCTATCCCACGAAACCCTCTCCAACAACTCTAAAGCACTGCGTCAGCCTCCTGCTGCTCTACGTTAGCCTAAAAATGCTCTGCGTCAGCCTTCGGAGGCACTGCGCAGCCTCTGGCACCCTCTACATCACTCTTGTTGCCCTCTGCGTGGATGACGCAGGCCCTCTGGGATCTGCGTTGTCTCTGTTGGGCTCTGCATGGCCTGCCCTGGATGCTACTTCTCACTCTCCGCTTCTGCACTAGTCTCTCAGCACTGTCTCTACCTCTCTGTCTAGTACTCACTGCCCCTCGTTGTTGATCACTGATCTGTCTTTGCTTAGCAACCCCACTCTAGCAAAACGAATGACTGATCACTCTAGTGTATTCTCCAACTAACCCTCAGGCCTCCTCTTATACTTTTCCTATTGGTCTTTCAACGGCCGAGATTACATCTCTAATCAACGGCTAAGATTAGATTTGGCTTGATCCATGTCATTTAGAACTTTCTAACCCAATTTTATATTAATACCCATCAATATTTCATTTTTCCTAAGTTTAGACTTAGGAACTCCATTAAAAATATTAATTATTTTAATATATCCTTAACCAGGTAGAATCTGCCCAAACCATTTATGGGTCTTGGAGATCTCATGTGCTTTAGCATCTCCACCCATTTTCATGGCTAGAGCACATCTGATGCTACCCCAAATCAACACTCCCTCTTAGCGAGGAATGTGCTCTAGTAATACTCCACACTGAGCATCACTTTGATTATACAACACCGGTACCTATGCTGATGCTAGGCCTCCCCACCCAACATCCTCTGCACTTCTGCATCTTGTACTACTGCCCATGGCCCTACCACTGCCACTACAGCATCCGTACAGCAGCTCCCTCTACATCCGTGTTGTTGCTGGTCCTTTCTACCAACACTGCAACCCCCTCTCATCATGTTGCATCATGTTACTGCACTGCAACTCAGTTACTAAGAAGTAAGTAACTGATCCACCCAATTATTGACATCCCTGTCTAGCTAGAAACACTCTCAATGTTGAAGCTCTCCCTACCGCTATCTCGTGCTCCCTCTACTGCCTCTGCGTTACTGCAACAACTCCTTGCCTCTCGCACCACAGCAAACCTCTTTGTGCCATCCTGCACTACTGCAACCTCCTCTGTGCCTCTCGCACTGCTGCAGCCTGCTAGCTCTGCGCTGGCCGGGACTACTGCACTGTAGCACTCTCTATCGCTTCATCCGCATCCATTCCTACAGACATCCTCCATCCTGCTACTCTCACTTCAGGGCTCTCCTAGCCAGGTATGATCCAAGAGTTTGTGTACCTCAAAGATCCTACCCCTCATCACCTATAGTCCTCCTGACTACAGCTCGATGTCTCCCCACCTCTTCTCTCGAGGTACATGAGCGCTCATTGCAAAATCATTATCCTCCTCTACCTCCTTTTTCGCCTCCGTTGGCGTTGCCTTGGAGTCAGATACCTCATCCTTATTCTTCTTTCTCGGACACTGGTTCACATAATGCCCCAGTTCCCCACAGTTGAAGCACTTTATCTTGGAGAGGCCCTTTTTCTTCCTCTTCTCCTGCTTCCCTGCAAATGCTAGAGCTGCATCCTCTTCCTCTTCCTTATTGATCCAAAATCCTTTGCTGCTACTTCCCATCTTGCTCAGTCATCTGATCTCTTCTTGGCGAAGAGCTGCCCATAATTCTTCCCAATCTGGAAGATTCGCCCTGCCCAGAATACTCTGGACGAATGTCTCCCACTCCTTGGAGACTACGTTTAGAGCAGTCCTCACCATCAACTCCTAATCTGGCGTGGCCCCTATGGAAGTCAGTTGGTCCCAGAACTCCTTCAATCTACCGAGGAAGTGATCTATTTGCTCCCCTTTCTGCATCTGGTATGACTGCAGTTGATTCTCTAGTAACATCTTCCTCTGCACGGAAGTATGTTGGTACAACGTCTTCAAGGTGTCCCACATTTCCTTTGTTGTCTCCTTCCCAGCAATATGCTGGACCAAATCATCCTTGACCCCATCAAGGATTATGCATTTCGCCTTGGCCATTTCTTCCTCGTACTTTTCATTGTTAGCTGGGTCAACTGGGATAGCCACATTTCTCAAGACGAAGGTCTTGATGAGATGTCTATCTAGAATGGAAAGGATCCTGGCCTTCCAGACGACAAAGTTGGACGCCCCGTCCAGCCTATCCTGATCCCTCAGTCCATTCATGGCCATCTCTTTGCTCTTCCTTTCGACTCCTTTGAATCTCTACTTCCCTCTAGAAGTTCTTTCTTTGACTCCCTCTGAGTCCTGATTTCCCTCCTGGAAACCCGCCTGCCAACCGTCGAGTCGCACCTCTCCGATCTCTTATGCACTTGCAACACTGATCTGGATTTCTTGGCTAGAAATTTGCCTAGGTAGCGACTCCCTCTAACTTGGTTTTGCCCCGTTAGGTACTATTTTAAACACAGTACCCCACCAGATTCGCTCCCGCAAACTGCCCACAGCTTCCTATGCCCCAGCAACTGAAGGACTGAGTCTCTAGGCTCTGCACAATCCCGGCACTGGAAAAAACAACTCACTCAACCACCGCGTCAACCCTTTTGGTCTCTGCATGAGCCTCTCTCTACCCTCCTCAGCCTCTGCGCTAGCCTCTTTCTGGCTCAGACTGATGATGCAATCACTCTACATCAACCCTTCCTCTGTTACTTCTGCAAGGATCAGCTTTTTGTCACTCAGGATAGTTGATTCTGCTACAGATGCTTTGCTTCGTTGATGCCTTCAACTTTCCTATGATCTGAAACCACCCTCTGATACCATGTTGAATTTTCTAATTCTATCTGTTAGAAAATTAATCTATATTCTGCTGGTTTATTTCTTCTACTTATAAATTCTGAACAAGTTATTTAAAACATATAAATAATGAAATAAACACAATATAGTCTCAACATCTACAGATCAACAACTGAAAGAAAAAAACACACAAGTGACACCTTTATTTTTGGACAACTCGTCCCCAGAAAAACCCAATGTGGGAAAACCGGTGGAGCAATTCTAAGGGTTTATTATTATATAGTATTTCCTTGAGTAGAACTGGGTGCCAAACTGGCTCACCCGATAAAGAAAAACAATCGACAGTAATACCTCTCTATTAGGAAACAAGTATTTAGAAAACCTGTCCCACGAAACCCTCTCCAACAACTCTAAAGCACTGCATCAGCCTCCTGCTACTCTACGTCAACCTCAGAACCCTCTACATCAACCCTCTAAGGCACTGCGCAGCCTCTGGGACCCTCTATGTCACTCCTGCTGCCCTCTGTGAGGATGACGCAGGCCCTCTAGGCTCTACGCTGCCTCTGTTGGGCTCTGCATGGCATGCTTTGGCTGTTGTTTCTTGCTCTTTGCTTCTGCACTGGTCTCTCGGTAATATCTCTGCCTCTCTGTCCAGTACTTACTGCCCCTTGCTGTTGATCACTGATTTGACTTTTCTTAGCAACCCCGCTCTAGCAAAACGAATGACTGATCACTCTGGTGTATTCTCCAACTGACCCTCAAGCCTCCTCTTATACTTTTCTTGTTGGTCCTTCCACGGCCGAGATTGCATTTCTAATCAACGGCTAAGATTAGATTTGGCTTGACCCATGTCATTTAGAACTTTCTAACCCAGTTTTATATTAATACCCATTAATATTTTATTTTTCCTAAGTTTAAACTTAGAAACTCCATTAAAAATATTAATTATTTTAATATCTCCTTAACTGGGGATAATCTGCCTAAACCATTTATGGGTCTTGGAGATCTCATGTGCTTTAGCCTCTCCACCAATTTTCATGGCTAGAGCACATCCGATGCTACCCCAAATCAATAGTATACCTAGCTACTAGGGCGAAGGTTTCTTCGTAGTCTATCCCTTCCTTTTGAGCATACCCCTTAGCCACGAACCTGGCTTTGTATTTTTCCACACTACCATCTATAGCATACTTGACCTTGTAGATCCATCTTGAACCTACAACTGATTTGTCCTGAGGTCTAGATACCACTTCATAGACATCATTGGTCATTATAGACATCATTGGTCATTATAGAACTATATTCCTCCACCATAGAATCTACCCATACTTTATGTTGAACGGCCTCCTGAAAAATACAGGGTTCTCCAACCTGAACCACCAAATCTTGGTATTTATCTGGTTGTCTACGCCCCCTTTTCTCGTTCCTAGGAGCTCCAATGAAATCCTCTGCGTCCCGTAGTATCTGTCAAAGTTCCCGGCTCGTTCTTCCATTGGTAGTGGGTGGCTCTATTTGTTCCTCCTGAGATTCCACCTGTTGTGATGCTTCTGGCTTCTTATGCCTTGGAGAAATACTAGTCCCAGTTTCTGCTGGTCGAAGTGGCTGGACCAATGGATCATCCTTTGACTGCTCTTCAGAAGGCATTTCTCGGGATTTCCTAAAAGCTCTGTCCTCCATGAACTTTACGTCCCGCTGTACTACGATCTTTCTATTTCCCTGAAGGTAGATTCTATATGCCTTAGTATTCTCGCTATATCCCACAAGATATCCTTTTTCTGCAGTTTGATCCAACTTCTTCCTCTTTTCTTCGGGTATATGGCAGTGTGCCAAGCTCCCAAATAACCTGAGATGACTCACTTTAGGCTTCTTGCCAATGAAGACACTCTTCGGAGTAATCTTACCTAATGTCCTGTGAGGAGTCTTGTTCTGAACATATACTGCTATGTTGCATGCTTTTGCCCATAGAAATTTGGGCATATCCTGATCATACAACATTTCCCTCGCCGCTTCAACAAATATGGAGTTGTCCATTCTCTTTTGATGCCTTCCCTTGAGCATAACTCAGTGAAGTCTTTATCAATATATTCTCCACCATTGTTTGAGCGCAACACTTTTATGCTCTTCCTTGTCAGATTCTCAACCAGAGCTTTAAACTCTTTGAATCGATCAAAAACCTCATCCTTGGTTTTTAGAAAGTAGATCCAAGTCTTCCTGGAATGGTCATCAATGAAGGTGATGAAGTATTCGGCACCACTAAGAGCTTTGTGAACATTGATCCGCAGATATTTGAGTGTATTAATCCCATAACACTCTTTGCCCTATTGTTACTTCTGGAATAAGCCACTTTGGCGTACTTGCCCAGTACGCAACCTCTACGTACATCGTCTCATTTGGTACTTAATTTTGGAACTCCTGTGACGGTTTCTCTAAGAATTCTTAGAGCCCCATGGTGTAAGTGCCCCATCCTTTTGTACCATGGTTCATTCAAATCTTTTTCACCACAGCTGCATATCAGTGCTATTGGAGACTCTAGCTATAACTCATACAGTTTGTTGCTTCTGACTCCAATTTGGGCCTTCTTCTTCCAACTCGGATGGTTGATATACACTTTCTTCCCAATGAAATATACATCATAGCCCTTGTTCTATAACTGAGATATCGAGAGTAAATTCATTCCCAATCCAGGCACATGCAACACATTGGTAGCTCAAAGTCGTTCCCATGCTTCTGTTTGAAAAGCTACAGTACCTCTTCCTACGGGGGTACATTCTGCCTTATTTCCCATGGTGATTTGGAAGTTCATCTATTCTTCTTAATAGCTCGAGAAACACTCTCGTATTCCCATCATGTGCGCAGAAGCCCTACTATCAATATACTAAACCTCAGTGGACGCAGAACTTGGCAAGCAAGCAACTCCTTCTTCCAGTCCGGAAGCCAACACAGAACTGTCGTGATCCATTATATTCTTCGTGCTTTCCTCTTTTCCGGGAGGACTGCGTCAGCCCCTTTGAGTTGCAGCTCTAGCAGCATCATGTCCACAACTCATTGCAGATTCTCTAACCCTGTTGCCTAATCTCAACTCTAATACCATGTGAAAATTTCTAACATGAAATTCTACTACAGCCACTAATTTATTTCTCCTACTTATTTTCCACAATACATTATTTACAAAACCCTTCAGTAAACATCAAAGTAAATTCTACTGCAGTTGTCACATAATAACATAGAGAAAACAATAGTGAAATACAAGCACAAGAATAAATCACATCAACACAGTTGTTTTTGGACAATAGTCCCCGAAAAAACCCAATGCAGGAGAACCGGTGCAACAGATGAGGGTTTATTTATTATTCTTTAGCAACAATCTCTTTACAAGGAATGATTTGTTGAACATAGAGAAATCTTTGTGAAAACACCTGCGATAATTTCCCTCCTATCACTGGACAAATTCTAACACTTAAGAGACCCTCCAGCCTCCACTACGTCACCTCTGTGTCATCTTCTGCGTGAGGACTGCGTCCTCTGTTGCGCTGCCTCTCTGAGCTATCCCTCTGCGTTGTCCCTCTAATGCACTGGGTCCCCTCCTCCTCAGCCTCTGACTGATGTTGATACCCTCCTCTTCCTTCACCTGACAACTCTCCCTCTGAAATCGAACTCTTACTTCTGGAGAATCGACTTCCTTCAGGTTACTGAGTATTAGCCCGGTATATCTCCAAATGACCCTCAAGTCTTCATTTATACTTTTCTTATTGAGATATCAATGGTTGTGATCTAATCTAATCAACAGCTAAGATTAAATTAGACTTGATCCTCATCACTTAGAAGCTTCTCACCCATATTTACATTAATTCACTTTAATTATTTTAATTTCCTAAGTTTTAACTTAGGCACCATTAAAAATAATTAATTAATTGAATAACATGCACTCTGGGTGGAATTTCTCCAAACGATTTCTGGGTCTTGGAGATCTTATGTGTTCTAGCCCCTCCACAAAATTTCAGAGCTAGAGCACATCCGATGCTACCCAAAAATCAACAAAGAAGGGGTTGTATATACCTAAGGTTGATGTAGTTGCAAGGAAATAAAGAGCATGATTGAAGTGTTAAAATGCAAAAGAATGGTAAGGGATTTAAAGCAAGTAAAAGCCAAAATATAGCCTAAGCTCTACCCCATCTTATAGAGCCACTCGTCCCCATAATATCCATGCATATCACGCCTATCAAAATAAAAGAAACTTTCTATGAACATCCTGGCCCTAATCAAGCAATAAACTCCCCCCATCACAGAAGTGGTTATTCCATTATTACATGATAATCAATGAAAAGAAAAACACAACTATGGGGACTTGGAAAAACAAAGGTGAGGAAGGTAACTCGAGCATTGCTAAGGGCTCCCTCTACAACGACACACATGGACAAATAGGTTGATATAACCTAGCATAAGATTATGACTCCACTCATGAAATTTCCCCAAATCACAACACCTTTCATGCCTATCCTCTGAAAGGGTCGATCTAGGAACTATTCCTCCCCTTAGGTCTGGAAACACCTAATAGGGCATTGTCATAACCCTCCCATACCCAAGCATGGTAAATTTTTTAGAAATTATAAACTAGGACATTAGAAGATGATACATGTGTGAAATACTTTGATGCCTTTGACATTAAATATGGCCCACTCTGGTACTCTTCTAGTTCTTGCCCCATGATGTTCATTTCACTTGATTAGTGAGTATGTGCTAGGAATTTGCTCCTATGTACAACTACCATACCTTGAGGGACTGTGTGATGCTTCTCCAACACTTTAGAGAGGACGTCCAACCCCACTTGATGATTCGAACATGGCACTTTGATAGAGGACATCAAACACTTATTGAAAAGCACTGGCCTTGGGATAGCTTGGCACAATTTATGAGACCCTGAACTATCTCCAATAACTTGGATGCTACCCTTCAAAGCTAGGATGTTACCTTCGGAGTGAATGTACCCCACAGATGACAGGGCGTCCCACACTGACATTGCACCTACTTGATAAGCATTGCCCTATTTTTTGAGAATGTTTGATGATGGAGATGTCATGAGACATGTCTAGAGGGAATGGTGCATTGTTCTCCATGATGACATCATTCCTTAGCATTATGACATCCTCTACTTAATGCTTGGATTGATGACGTGGCAACATTTTGGATGATGTTTGGTTGAGGGAGTTGCACTTCATGATTGGACATCCATTTGATAAGGCGATATGACCTTTGGGAAGAGATGCACCCCTTGGAGCCATCCATTGCACTTTTAATGGAAAGATACACCTTTGGAGGGAATTTAACTCACATTGTGGGTTAATTGAGGCATAATTTTACATTTTATCATTGCTTTAGTTACCTTTGGGGGTCAACTTTGATGGAAAGATACACCTTTGGAGGGAATTTAACTCATACGTGTGGGTTAATTGAGGCATAATTTTACATTTTATCATTGCTTTAGTTACCTTTGAGGGTTAACTTGTGACATATCCAACTTCTAATTATGATTCATTATTATTTTAGGGATTTTAGGCTAAATTAGAGAAAATCAACTTGGTTTCCCTTGTACAAATAGAAGGAAGTCAATTTCTCTTAGTTCATTATCAAATTTGCAAATCAATTAGCACTAAGTAATTGTCACTTCTCTCTTGTGTGCTATGGAGAACTAGTGTAGCAAATTTCTCTTGGAGGATGGTGGTGGATGGTTCTCTCTCTTGGATGGTTATTGGTGATTCTTTAATGATACATGTCAATTTAATGTAATTTATCTTCTTACATCTTGAACTTGATGATGAACTAGGGCTTAACAAAAATTCACCAAGGTTTTGTTGATGCTTTATGGCTCTAAACTCTCCTAGCACAAAAATTTCATCAAACTTCTCTTGAGGTAACCCAAGTTTAGCTCCCTCCCTTTCAATCTCTAAAGAAAATAGAAGGACGTTAGGGATAAAAAGTTCAGGAACATAGGTTTTGCTTCCTCGGTTTCATTGAATCCACATTTATCGCTTTTCTTCATAGATTTTTACTCCTAGAAACCATTATCCCTTGACTAAGAAAGGCACTAGGCCCTTTAAAACCCTAAATATTTTTTATTAAAATTTCTTGGTTAAATTAGGGTTAGTTTACAGCAAAATAATTCATTTTTAGCATTATTTTCCTTAGATATTATTGTCCCAGGGTTAGAACTTGTATGCATTCATTCGGAAAAGTATAAATATCATTTTACATGCATTTTCAGCCATAAATTGGGCTGACGTCTAGGGTTTCTCGTGTTTTTATGTGTTTTCCACCTCGGAAAAATGTTGTAATTTATTCTCTTGTTACTCATTAATTAGCCCTAATTTTTCACTTGTTTATCATAGATTCTAGGGCTATTTTCTTGTTGTTGTTATACAATATTTACACACTAGAAATTGTGGATTAAAACCGTAGTTTATAACAACAAAGTGTAATTTCTTGATTGTATACATTAGGGACTATATTCGAGCCTATTTTGGTTAAACAAAGCCCTCTATATTTAGCCAAAGGACCTTTGAACTATTGATGTTTTAGGAAGCATCCAAAGTATTCTCACGTGTGGGGCAAGTGGGCTAAGTGATGGGGTTTTGCACCCATAGACCAATGGTGTTCTGATGATCCATGGTATTGCACCCTTTGGAAAAGTATAAGTACAGGGGTGAGTGATTTGTTCTCGAGGATTGGCAAGAGAGCATCTTGATCAGGAGAATCCCAAGCATACCTTAGACCTTTGAGGGTCGAGAGGGCCTATGGAAGGTGGCTAAGCAAGAGAGCATCTTGTGGCCAAGAAGGGCGAGAGGGCCGAGTTGGTTCGAGAGGGCTAAGAGGGCCTAAGAAGGGCTGAAAGGGCCTGTGGAGAGCCAAGAAGGCTAACAAAGCTGAAAGGGCCTACAACTAAGAGGACCGAGGGGGCCAAGAAGGGCCAAGTGGGGCTGAGGGGGACAAGCAGGGCCGAGAGGGTCGAGTGGGGCCAAGCGAGGCCAAAAGAGCCAAGCAAGCCACAAAGAGCACGGAGCAGCATATGCAATCTAAATGAGCATTATTGCATGTTTGTTGTGAGTGAAATACTCAGTTGTGACGGGTTCGACGAAAGAGTACAAAGCAATAGAGGAGATGTGCATGAATAATATGGCAGGTTTGTTGTGAGTGAGATATGCAATTGTGTCGAGTTTGAGGAAAGAGCACAGAGCAACAAAGGAGACCCAAATCAGCCAGATCGAAGACAGATCTAGGGCTTGATCTGTTGGATCAGGTGCAGGGTGGCTGTTGTATATGTAATTTCCTGGAGAGCCATTATCCCAATAAAGGAGCCTAAGTAGGTTCTAAAAAGAATTTAATGAAGAACTACTAATAAGGCAAAATTTGTGTAAAATCTGTTTACTATGCATGATCTTGTTGTTGCTTTTATAAGTTTCATTGCGTATAATTTGTTTTTTGTTAGGCACATCAATGTGTTGTAGTTAATTAGCTGGGTTAAAGTTAATTTGAGACTGTTACTAGATTCGGTGTGTGTGTGTGTGTGCACTGGGTCCAGTGCCCACAAAAATCTAACACAATGTCAAAGCATGGTTTCTAAGAAGGGAAATTGGATCTGAGATTTGCATAGGAAAAATATCTGAGAGGGGGCTATAGGAACTATTGCGGGTAGCAACAGTGTTTTGAAGACCCATGCCATGATAGTTGGAGTAAGGAAGACTGCTTGTATGGGCCATAAAGACAAGGATCAACAAGCCTAGTGCCACAGTGTAGTGTAAAGGATCATGTCATAGGCTAAGTGCCAAGCTTGGCATGATAGAGTAGTTGTAGGATGCAGTGGCCAGAAGGAGTCACTCACTAGAGGATTTGTCACGACAAGCACAAGTTGGCAGAGCTAGTAGCAATCAAGAGGACCACTAGCAAAGACTATACAAAATGTACAAAGGTTTGTCAACAGGACTGGAGAAGGTCAACCCTCAGAAGGAGAGAGGGAGACCATACCAATTGAGGGTTTAGCAACAACACTAGAGAGACCTAGCACTAGGAGCTACAAAATGGAGAATGAGGCTTGGGACGTTGCGCAAGAACCAGAGAGTAAGTTAGTTCTAGGTGGTTCTTCTAGAAGTACCTTCTCGCTAAAAGGGAGTGTTAGAGTTTATAGCTCTAGCTGGATTCATCTTATTTGTGCCAGGTTTTGGAAGAAATTTCACTCACATCTTCCGAAGGAAATTTGTAGGCCAATCCTACAGCTAATTGAGAAGGAATTGGTGACATATCCAACAGTTTGAATTGTGGGGGACACATAAACTGTTAAGGAGGGTGTAGCAACAAATTTGGATAATTCTGGGAGGTTGGAATTAGCCCAAATCATTTCTGGGTTTTTCTGGACTAGCCTCAAGGAGTCTGCTCCTAATTTTGCATAATTTTTGAAGGAGTTTTGGTGCCCCAAAATAGCAGGATTATTTAGCAGCAAGTTAGGAGGAGTGAGCTTAAATTTTGGGTCCCGGGTGATTGGTAGAATTTGACAAAACCCTTTCTGGATTTTTCTGGTTTTATGTGGGTAGACTCCAGCAAAAATTGCAGAAATTGTTGGGCACTTTTGAGCGGTCAAATACATAGTTGTTTCCCGTTGCAGCAACAGTTTACACCAGGTAGGGCGCAGTTTCTTCTGGGAACTTTTCTGGCTTTCTGGCACTTGGAGCCATTGATTTGTCACCTTGGTTTGGCCTTGCTTGTTATAGCAAGCCTAGGTTTCTCTTATCATAATTATTGTACTCATAGTTTATTATATTAATACAATGGCTCAGAGTTTTTGCCCACATTTCAGCGTTTATTTGTGTATGGTTGCGCATGCTTGAAATTTATAGTTGTAGCTAGTTCTTTGCTTCTGTTAACTATTGTATTTTTCCATTTGGAACAATACAGTTGTATCAGATCATGATCTTGGCCAACTGTGGGAAGGCTAGCAAGATCATGGAGGAGTTGATGAGGCAAAGCCAACATTTAGTGAGGCATAACCAGCAGATCCTAGACAACAAATGATACATAACCAGGGGAGAAGCCAAGCACAGGCATGCACATCCCAGTTGTACAACACCCATACATATGGCCAATCTGGCCATCCTATCATGCCTTGTTTCCTGGATGAACAGGAGAAGGAGAAGTATGGTTCAGGGGTTGGATCATCGTGTAGAGGAGGGCAGCTAGAGGGTGAGACCCAGAGACAATTTTGTTGGTGGAGACCTAGTTTTAGACATCAAGAGCCTGATGAGGACGCCGAGCATAAGGTTGAGGGCACGCAGAGTTGTGAGGAGCATGTAGATACACACAACATGACATGGGAGCCACCCTTGTGGGAGTTTCTTTGGTAGCCCTTATTGACATATTGGTGGAGACAGTTGGGCACACACCCATAGGACCATCCATTGATGAGGTGCCAATAGGCACAGAGGTACCCAGAGTTGTGACAGAGTTCCCAGACAATAGCTACATACAACAGCATGGAGAGCACCTAGAGGACCGTGAGCTAGATGAGGATGTTATGCTTGAGGAGCTACCTGTGGTGGGGCAACTCGGAACTCCTGTTGAGCCCATGATGGAAGAGGATGGGTAGTCATCTTTTGGGTCTGCCATCGGCGGGGAGCAGATAAATGCGCATGCAACTAGCAAAGCTGCAATACTTCCATTCAATAGCTCTCTTCAAGCCTACGTAGATGGGTCATGCAGTATTGTTAGGTTACCTCTACACGTTGGAGGGAGAGTGGTTGAGTTACCTAGATAGATTATAAATGTTGATCGAGCCACTGAGACGAGGCGACATGAGTTGCGTAGGGAGCAACACTCGCATGATGGACTTGCTACGTACTCGGGGACTCTTGCATTTGATCCCTCTCATGGGGTTGGGTGGAAAGAGGCATTGACTTGGTACTAATAGGGTTGACTAGGTTTTTGGATACATCCATGGTCGGGAGCATAGTTTAGTAGGGGTCGTTGTTTGCCAGAGGGGCTCGAGGGCTAGAACATTGTTGGGACCTAGGTGGGACTCCCCACCACTCCATGGATTGGGTCAGTCACGGTATTAGCAGGATGATGGATCCAGTGATTGGACTCACCCCCGTTTTGATATTCCCGCCAGAGTTCTGGACAACACCAGTGGCAGGTCGAGCTGATAAAGGAGCAGGCAGATTCCATGAGTTGTCTTGGCATGTTGGCCATGTGCGAGGGCATTGGATGATCAATGTACCTTGGCAAGAGGTTGTAAGAGGAGGTGGCATTGGCAAGCCACTAGCTAATTCCTTGTATGGAGAGGAGGATTTCCCATGGATATATGGGGCAAGGGGTCACCAAGGGGCAACACCCTAGGGACACCTTGACAAGTACATAGGGAGATTCGCATGTCAGATCTCTTAAGGAGGATCAAGAAGGGAGATCCACTCATCTGAGGTTATGGAGATCAGAGAGTGGATACGGTGATACTGACAGGATGCAGACTGATACTTACAAACTCAGTTTTAGACCATGGCATCCAGGGATGTATAGGGGCATGCAACGGTGTGCAGCGATATGCAGAGGGGCACAGAGGTGCACAGTGGTGTGTAGTGGTGTGCAGGGTCGACCGGGGTTTAGGAGGAGTGGTTCACATCGCAGTGCATTTCCTCATAGTGTTACGGACGCATCAATACAGGGGGGATACCAGTTGTTCCGGGGCAAAGCGACAACATGTAGTAGGGTCCAGCAGTGCACAGTGATGTGCAACGGGGTGTAGTTGTATGCCAGGGGGCATGAGGATACATGGTTATATGCAGCAGCGTGTGGGGCTGCACTGCAAACAGGGAGAGTGTTGCTAGCAAGGAGACTACTTAATGAGAGCGTTGGGCATGCCATTGAGGGGGACATACCCAGGTTTCAAGAGTAGTTCGGTCACGAGGCCAGTCAGGAGCGTCCACACGGGTTCTCAACCATACCCGTCGGAGCCCAGGCATCTCTCACTCATTGGCCTTGCAGGCAATTGAAGGGAGCCTAGTGGAGGAGCAGGGTTGGTACGTGAGTTGGCAGCCACGGGCTAGGAGAATAGATGATCTTATGCAGGGGTGGTATACCGCTCATCTCTGAGCCCACACTTGGGGAGTTGATCATGGGGGAGAGATATGCCTCTACTTCAGTAGGGCTTTTGGGATCCTGCATGAACAGGGGATACCATGTATAGTTGAGGCAGTTTTCCAGTGGGTATCCAAGCTTCAGACAT
The DNA here is from genome assembly GCA_000404065.3 of Pinus taeda. Classification (NCBI taxonomy): domain Eukaryota; kingdom Viridiplantae; phylum Streptophyta; class Pinopsida; order Pinales; family Pinaceae; genus Pinus; species Pinus taeda. The sequence goes on along the minus strand of APFE030279716.1, from coordinate 251,327 downwards.
TCCATTGGCACATTACCGAGGGTGTGTATGGCAGACTTAGTTATGATGATTGGCTAGAGTAGGACAGATCCACATACACTGAGATGGTCGTGGGCATCAGACATTTGTCTATTAGCAGCATTCAAGGATTAGTTGTATGGCACGTGGGGTTCCCAGTGGAAATCGATACTACACAGTGGCAAGCGGCAAGAATTGGAAGTGATGGGCTTTCAATTTGGCTTTGGGTTCCAAGGATCCATTGGGGTATTATATCACCTTTCTCCGAAGGGATCACAAAGATGATAGTGACAAGATGACATCTCCCTTGGGAGGTCAGGTTGGGTATAATCAGTATTATCACTTTGGGCCGAGGAGGATTTCCCCTGCTATTGTTTCGGCCAGAGACTGGATGAGGATTGGTAGATGATGGCTTTGATGGGATGCCCTGCCAGGATTGTCTTCAACACTATAGAGTTGTCCTTTATTTGGGTTGTGACAGAGGATTACAGGAGTGGATGGATCTGCAGAAGCACGAGGGGCTCACAGTCATGCCCAGACTGGCGCAATGCCTACACGTTGACCTCATTTCGAGATTAGTATGGGGCCATGGACCTACAGGATAAATAAGTTGGGTCACAGACTTAGGACAGAGGGTTCCCACTACGGAAGGACATCCAGTATTTTGTTGGGTCTCAGTTTGGCAGCAGGCATGATAACTCTCAGGGACTTCCCGAGATAGGATGACACTTCACATGGGTGGTCTTATGACCAGCAGGATGTGCTTGGCCCCCACAGATACTATGCCATCAAGTTCCAGGAGGGGAGGATACAGTATGAGTACTATGGGAAGTTGATCATAGTCAAAGTGGCACGGTGTCAACATGGTGGTATCCTTTTGAGATTAGCATGGGACCCCAGTATTACAAGGTTTGGTAGTTCAACTACTTTTAGGGATGAGCTAGTCTCTACAGGGGGAGGTCATGCGGATCTTCCATTGGGGTTTAGTTCTATGGAGAGTATTTGGTCCCCTAGATATTCGTTGATGACTCAGTGGCACATTTGGAATCCTGGTATTGTTTGCAATGATAGTTGGGTCAGCAAGGGGAGAGAGCTTGTTCGAGCATTGCTTGAGGACAAGCAATTTTTGGAAGGGAGGACTGTAATGCCCCCAATTTCGATTTTTTCCATTTGAGGAGGTCTACAGAGATTTTGTGGGTGGTGCTAAGCATAGCACAATTTTGAAATTCAAGCATTGGAGCCAATTTTGATATTGGAGGCATGAGGACTTAGGAGAATAGGAGAAATTTCAGCCTTGGTGGAATGTGGGGACCACAAAAAGTAGGCAATTTGACCCTTGGAGATAATTCGCACTTGTGGAGGAAGAGAGAGAAAGAAAGGGGGTGTGAGTTAGTGGAAAATGGGGTCCACCAGGAGAAAGAGGGCCAACTTCTATAAATAAGGCAAGGAGGCCTCCATTTGGTATCTTTTGACAATCTAACTTTTGAACATAAGTTCCTTGAGTTGTTTAGCCAAGTAAACCAGTGTTGTTTAGCACAAGGAATTCCCAAGCAGGAATTCCACCTCTACCTTCGGTGAACTTCGACTATCACCCTGGGAGAGTATTTCAAAACTTAGTGGGGAGAGATTTGTTGGAGTTCGTGGGACACATCAGCGCTTGCTTCAACTAGTTCGAACTTCCAAGAGGAAGCAGGGACAGAAATCGAACCACTAAGTTGAGGGAGTTTCAAGGGGATTTATGTTCAGTGAATTTAGGAAACACTTCATTGCGGGTGGACCAACATTTGTGGAGAATTTCAGGGATGGAAGTTGCTGCTCCTAAGAGAGCCAAACTCACCATTTTAGGGTCTGCGCAAAAATATTACTTAGCAGAATTTGTGGGGTTTGATTCATCTTATTTGTATTGGGTTTTGGAAGGAATTTCACTCACATCTTCCGGAGGAAATTTGCAAGGCAATCCTACAGCTAATTGAGAAGGAATTGGTGACATATCCAACAGTTTGAAATGTGGGGGACACAAAAATTGTCAAGGAGGGCGTAGCTCCAAATTTGGGTAATTCTGGAGGCCAGAATTAGCTCAAATCATTTCTAGGTTTTGTGGGACTAGCCTCAAGGAGTCTGCTACTAATTTTGCATAATTTTTAGAGGAGTTTTGGTGCCCCAAAACAATAGGATTATTTAGCAGCGAGTTAGGAAAGTGAGCTTAAATTTTGGGTCTCGGGTGGTCGGTAGAATTTGCCAGAACCCTTTCTGGGTTTTCCTAAGTTTTATGTGGGGAGACTCCATCAAAAATTGCAGAAATTTGTGCGCACTTTTGAGGGGTCAAATACAAATTGGTTTCCTGTTGCAGCAATAGTTTACACCAGGCAAGGCACAGTTTCTTCTGGGAGCTTTTCCGGCACTTGGAGGCATTGATTTGTCACCTTGGTTTGGCCTTGCTTGCTGTAGGAAGCCCAGGTTTCTCTTATCACAATTATTGTACTCATAATTTATTATATTAATACAATGGCTCAGAGTTTTTTCCCACATTTCAGTGTTTATTTGTGTACGGTTGTGCATGCTTGAAATTTATAGTTGTAGCTAGTTCTGTCCTTTTGTTATCTATTGTATTTTTCTATTTAGAACATTACAGAAGCCCCATATGATGTCTCAATTTTCCCTTGATTAACAAGCTTGGTTCACTTAGATGCACTAATGATTAATTGTACCTAATGGTGAAGATGTGACACTAGACATTATGTGTGATTATCAAGTGGTTTTCGTTATGGGTTGGGCAACTTAACTGGGGCCTAAGTCCACTAAAGGAGCATATGACACCCTACATGTGAAGCGTTGAGATCTATGGGACTCCTACTACTTGCAAAGCATCTCTCCATTCCATGGGCGCCTACAACACCCCAGTACTCTGCGCTTTGCCCCATATTATTCATGAGATGATGCACTTGGATCAATATGCCCCCAACTGGTTTAGCAGTGCACTCGTGGTTTGGCAGTCGATTTGATGCCCAAATAAGGTTTGTCTCACCCTTTGGGACATGGGAGGGCTAGCACCATTATCTAAGTCCTTAACATTAGAGTAAAACCAACTTATTCTATCACCAGTAGACTCATGAGACCCATTTTGTGCCCCAATCACAAAATTGGGGCCCACACAATGATTTGCATGGAGATCTTGGGGCCAACCCCTAGAGGATGATTTTTGGAGCCCTCTTCACTCAACTTGGCACCAAGAAAGCTCAATGCATGCCTCAAAGAGGCTCACGCATGTATGAAGTCATCATTTCAGCCCTCTTTTTGGTGTTTTCTTATGTTTTAACATTGGTTATGTGGTTGGCTTGTAACCACAATTAGTTTTTTCCCATCATTTGACAACTACAAGAGGATTTAGGATAAAATTAGACTTGATTGGACATTTATAAATAGAAGAGACCTTTTGTGAGTCTTTCATCATCATCACACTTGGAATTCAACCTCTTAGAGGATTTTTTGCACTTGTTCCTTCTTGGCTATTGGAGATCTATTAGATGCATTTCGATATTTGGAAGCTATTTTTGATTGTCTTTGGAGCTACTTCTTTAGATGATGGATATACTACATGTTGACTTGTAAGTGCTTATTGTTGAATATGATCTATCTTGAAATTGTCTAATGTATGGAGTTGCTACTTCTAAGTTACATTATTTTGTACCTTAATTGTTGAAAATTAATTTTGAAAGGCTATCTAGTTGAGTATTCCATATGGTATTCTTTGTACAACATATAATGAACGTTCCTAGTGGAGGAAATATTTAATCTCTCCATCAAACTCCATTTTCTTTTGAAGTGGGTAAATGTTAAAAGTTGATACCTAGGGCATCAATTTTTAGCCTCCTTAGAAAGGATCTAGCTTATCTATTTCATCCTTGACTGCATATGCCTAAAGGACAAGGCACTAGTCCAAGTCATTGATGATCAATCCTAAATTTATCCATAATTTTCTGCCCTAAAATCAATCCTTTTAAGGCTAGGGCGAAAATGTAGGGATGTGGTGAAATTTTAGGGAGGAGTCCTTTTGCTGATTTGAGAGCCTAAACATCAAGCTTAAGATCTAGTCTACCTGTTCTCCAAGTTTGGTGGGCATCCACTCAAATTTCATCCATAAAATCTATTGGCCTAGGTGTTGCTCCAAGAGGGAAACCCTAGTTCTTTTTCCCTCAACTTGAGGACTTCCTTGAAGGTTGTATGAGCTTGGTACTTGTTGAGTAAATCAGAAGAATCATTTTATCCCGAGCCTTCACCTCGTGAATAACTATCACCATAAAAAATGTCAAAACCGTAGGTCTTGTGTCTTCTTTTCAGGTTTTTGTAGATAGCGATTTGTTTGTTTGAAACCTTGTACCTTTATTGAGCCTCTTTTTCAAATGAACTCTAGCTTGATCACTTTGTGCCATATACCTAGCCTATCTATTCTAAGTGATCTCCTTCCTACCAGGACTCCTCCCATCTGTGAAAGTCTGTAAAGAGTAGGGGGTTTTGACTGAGGTGACATTGGGCTTGTACCCCATTATTAGCACTTAATTTAGCTTCTTGTCTTGTAGGGTTTCCCTCTCCAAAGCGTGCTAGATTTTGTGGTAACATTTTTGGCGTCATTTCTAGGGAGGAAGCAAGTCTACTTTTATGAAGTATTTACCTACTTCCATGGTGACATGATATATTTTTTCTAGCAACTCCATTGGAAGAACAAAGCCCTTGTTCTTCATTGAACCTCAAAGTCCATGCTTGTAGGGTGGAGCAAGCATCTCTCAAGACATCTAAAATTCCCCCTAGTGAATCCTAGCTTGTATGTTATGCGAGAATCAAGGAATGGTTCCTTGGGGTTCGCATAAGATATTCCCTGCTTTGGATGTCTAGAGAATTCCTGGATATCCAAATTGGTGGGTTGCAAAGTGTAGGAAGAATACCCCCAAATTCAATGGGATCCTTCTTCAGTTGTGGATTATGTTGTCAAGCTCCTCAAGTACACTTCTGAAATCAACATGGTTCATGAAGATGCTCTCATTTGGCTTTTCATCGATTCCCTCATGGAAGATCGTAGAGATTGGCTTAAATGATGTAGACCAAAGAGTATCTCTTCCATTAAGGTTCTTTTTGAATCATTCCTTAAGTGTTTGGGGAATGAGCGGTCATGTTGAGGATTTTATACAAAACTTAACTGTTTCTCTCCAAGAAGAGGTCTTCCGCTTCCATAGTGAGGAATTTGAAGAAGAACACCATGAGAAAGAGTCCTTTTTAGATCATCACGATGAATGCATTAGTGGAGATATTGAGGGTGATTTTGAGAAGAAGCATGATAAGGATCCTGATGAATATGGCTCTTTGGAAAATGAAGTTGAGAATAACCCCTCCCTTGTCAATGATGTTATATATGATAATGCGTTCTTTGAAGACCTTGAAAAGGTTGATCCCATTGATCCCCTGGAAGTTAACATTTGTGAGTTTTGCATGTATAAGAAGGGAAATGGGATGTTTCCACAAAATCTAGTAGGCCTTGGAGAGGGAAACCCTATAAGACAAGAAGCTAGAATTAGTGCTAACAATGGGGTAGAGGTTGAATGTCACCTCAGCCAAGACCCCCTGCTCTTTATGAACTTTCACCAATGGGAGGAGTCTCAAGAGGAAGGAGATCACTTAGAATAGATAGGCTAGGTATATGGCATGAAGTTATTAGGCTAGAGCTCATTC